>JAEANM010007924.1:0-17370 GCA_017656035.1 Myanophis thanlyinensis | reverse complement strand
CAAGGTTAGAAAAATTATCAGCATGCATACAACAGCAAAAGTCACATTAATCCAAAGCATGCCAAATGCAAACTTTTCAATAAAAAGTTGTTTGATTCATTGAAAACTCTGTTATTGTGGCTTTTTTTTTTCAGAGAAAAGTCATTAATCATGTATGAATTGTTTTTTCTAAACTAAAACCTCATTGTTCAGATTAAATTTCCATATTGGCACTTCAAGATAAATAAGTAGGTTTTTGGTTGCAGTTTGGGCACTCGGTTTCTAAAAGGTTCACCATCACTGGCCTAGATGATAGTTCAAGGATCTTGACAGACTTGAACACTGGGCTCTATCCAAGAAAATGAAATTTAATGTAGAGAAAAGTAAAGCCTTACTCTTAGGCAAGAAAAAAACAAAAGTATACATATAGACCAGGTGAAACCATACTTAATAGCAGTAACTGTGAGAGGGATCTTGGAGTCTTAGTGGACAACCAATTAAACATGAGCCAACAGTGTGAGGTGGAAGCAAAAAAAGTCAATAGAACCCTAAGTTACATTAACAGAGGGATACAATCAAGATCAAGTGAGGTACTAATGTCACTCTATGAAGACTTAGTAAGACTACACCTAGAATATTGCATCCAGTTTTGGTCACCACACTATAAAAAAGATGTAGACACTGTAGAAAAAGT
Source organism: Myanophis thanlyinensis (assembly GCA_017656035.1). Classification (NCBI taxonomy): domain Eukaryota; kingdom Metazoa; phylum Chordata; class Lepidosauria; order Squamata; family Homalopsidae; genus Myanophis; species Myanophis thanlyinensis. Next base: position 16,697 of record JAEANM010007924.1, on the reverse strand, counting down.
GCAGAGAAGAGCAACCAAGATGATTAGGGGACTGGAGGCTAAAAGATACAATGAACGGTTGCAAGTGCTCAGTAAGACTTATTTAAAATTCAAATTCAAATTTTATTGCTCACATACACAATCATATATGGTACAATATGCAGTGAAATGCTTACGCAACCGCAAGTAAGTTAGGCAAAAAGGGAGAGTAGGGTAGGAATAAGTTGGGAAGTGCGGAGTGAGGTAGAATCATGGTTTTGTTATAGTTTATTTATTTTTCATAACTTCTATACCGCCCCCTCTCCCAAAGGACTCGGGGGGGAGGGTATACAGCCATCTAAAAGGACACAAATGCATAACAGTTAAAAACACAATTAAAATTAACTAAATTAATGGCCAACCAATTAAAACCAATTATAAATTTAAAATTTTAAAACCATTAAAATTACAAATTTAAAACTAATTTAAACTAATTAAAAATCCCCAACCAATAGTACTAGGTCAGACCGGCTTGTTGGAACAGAAAGGTTTTTAATGCGCACCGGAAGGTCCATAGGTCCGTGATAGTCCGGATCTCTGGGGGCAATTTGTTCCAGAGGGAGGGTGCCCTCACAGAGAAGACTCAAACCCTTGGGGCTGCCAGATGACACTGTCTTGACAATGGAATCCCAAGAAGGCCCGCCCTGTGGGAAAGCACAGGTCGGCGGGAGGCTGATAGTGGCAACAGGCGGTCCCATAAGTACCCGGGTCCCAAGCCATGGAGCGCTTTAAAGGTGAGAACCAGCACCTTAAATCACACCCGGAAGGCCACAGGGAGCCAGTGCAGCTCGCACAGAAGAGGTGTAATATGGGAGCTCCGAGGAGCCCCCAAAATCATCTACGCGGCTGCACTCTGCACCAACTGCAGCCTCCGGATGCTTTTCAAGGGGAGCCCCATGTAGAGAGCATTGCCATAGTCCAGGCGAGAGATAATGAGGGTGGAAGTGACTGTGCGAAGAGTGCCCTGATCCAGAAAGGGCTGCAGCTGGGAGATCCTTCGGACCTGATAAAAAGGCCCCCTGGAGATGGCTGCAATCTGATCTTCTAATGACAGCCGTACATCCAGGAGGACACCCAGGTTGCAGGCCCCTTCCATGGGGGTCAAGATCTTTCCTCCCATGGCCTGCAATGGAACAAGCTGGCTGTATCTGGGCACAGGAAACCACAGGCATTCAGTTTTGGCCGGGTTGAGCTGGAGCATATTTAGACCCATCGAACTCCACATGGCCTCCAGGCACCAGTTCATCACTTCGACGACTTCGTTGGGATGGCCTGGGGTGGAAATGTACAGCTGAGTATCATCAGTGTACTGATGGAAATCCACCCCAAAGCTACAGATGATCTCACCCAGCAGTTTTACATAGATGTTGAACAGTAGGGGCGTGAGCACCAACCCCTGAGGCACCCCACATATTAAGGGCCTCGAGGCCGACCTCCACCCCCCTGTCAACACGAACTGTGAACGATTAGAGAGGAAGGAGAACCACCATAATATGGTGCCTCCCACTCCTAACCCCCCTAATCACTGCAGCAAGATACTGTGGTCAACAGTATCAAAAGCCGCTGAGAGGTCGAATAAGACCAAGACAGAGGAATAACCCTTGTCCCGTGCCTTCCAGAGATCATCCACCAACACAACCAAAGCTGTCTCTGTGCTATACCCAGGCCTGAAGTCCGATTGGAGAGGATCCAGATACACTGCTTCATCCAGGTGCTGAGGGAGCTGGTGTGCCACCTCAGTTTCAACAGCCTTCGCCAAAAAGCGAAGGTTGGAGACCGGCCAATAATTAGACAGCAATGTTGGATCCAGGGACAGCTTCTTGAGGAGGGGTCTCACCACCACCTCTTTCAAGGCAGCCAGCAAGAACCCCTCTCTCAAGGAGGCATTAATAATCCCCTGGAACCAACCTCGCGTCACCTCCCAGGTGGCCAACACCAGCCAGGAGGGGCATGGATCTAATAAACATGTGGTGGCATTAAGGCTACCCAGCGACCTGTCCACTTCATCCGGAGTTACATGGTCAAACTCAGCCCAGATGGTCTCACCAAAAACCGCCTCCGCTCCCCCCGCCTGGGCTTTGCTGTCCTTATCACCACTAAATATGTCCTAATATAGGATCTTAGAAGTGTTCGGTCAGATTCGGAGTGGCTAGCCCTCCAACCACTCTCTAGGCATCTTTTCCAGCACTTCATCTCCCTTAGATCCCTGGAAAACCAGGGAGCCAATTGGGATCGACACCGGGTCAGAGGCTGCAAGGGCATGATCCGATCGAGAGCCTTGGATGCCACCCTCTCCCAGGTGGCTACCAGTTCCCCGACAGGGTCATGTGTGTGTGCCTCGGGAAACGACCCAAGCTCCGTCAGGAACCTTTCAGGGTCCATTAGGCGCCTGGGGTGGAACCATTTTATCGGCTCCACCTCCCTGCGATGAGGGAGTGTGGAAGTTGAGTCTAAGGAGCGAATGAGCTGACCATGACAGGGGCTCTACAAAGACATCCCCAATACCTAGATCATTCTGCCACTGATCAGAGACAAAAACCAGATCCAAGATGTGGCCTCCCATGTGAGTGGGGTCCTGAATTAATTGGGTCAGGCCCATAGCTGTCATGGAAGCCATGAACTCCTGAGCAACCCCTGAGGTCCCGCCGGCAGAAGGAAGGTTGAAGTCCCCCATGACCATAAGTCTGGGGGTCTCCACCGCCAAGCCAGCTATAGCCTCAAGGAGCTCAGGCAGGGCCAACGTCACATGGCAGGGAGCCAGGTATGTGAGTAGTAGACCCACCTGGACCCCGGAGCCCCACTTCACACAAAGGGATTCACATCTGGTCATCTGAGAAACAGTGACCTCCCTGGGACATAGATCTTCCTTAATAACCACTACCACGCCCCCACCCCTTCCCTAAGCCCTCGGCCAATGAAAAACTCAAAACCCAGGTGGGCATAACTCAACCAGAGGGACACCCCCCTCCGGGCCCACCCAGGTCTTGGTAATACCTGCCAGGTCTGCTTCCCCCTCCCGAATCAGATTGTAAATGAGGGGGGCTTTATTTCTTATGGACCTGGCATTGAACAACATCAGCTGAAGGCCCTGGGGCCGATGACACAGACCACTCGGGGAACGGGAAGAGCATGCCAACATATGTAGCCAACAGGGGCATACTCCCCAAACCTGGTACGGCCCCCTATACCCGCCATAGTTGCCGCTCCCACTGACCGTGCTAATGGATTGTACCTCTCCCCTGCAACAACCCCCCCTTTTCTTGAACCCAATCCCCCCACCCCCAGGACCTCCCAGCATGCCCAACCCTCGGTTTGGCCTTGACCTCAGACAGGGGATCCCCTGACCCCACTTGGACAACCCCCTCCCTAACCCCGATAAGAATTTGGTAAAAATGATCAGATCCATAGGCCCAATGGGGGGGATGCACCTAATAGGCCTGCCTTGTTCCCTTATATCTCTGTGCCGACGATGTAGTCTATGACTACGGTCTGCTGCATATTTACTACCTTGCACTGGGGCACCACCAGGACCCGTAACATTCGTTGCCTCTACTACCTTTACACCCTCAGCCACATCAAATTCTACAATTTCTCCATCTCCTAGATTATGAAAATATTTCCTAGGATTGTTCTTCATAATAGCAGTCTGATGGACAAAGACGTCTTCTTTGGTGTCATTTCTAGTGATGAAGCCATAGCCATTCCTTATGTTGAACCATTTCACTGTCCCCAGGACCTTCATCTCGATGTCCTTCTTATCACCAAAATTTGTTGAGCGAAGCCAGCTCCCGTCACTTGGCTCCCAGCGCCCAGATCTAATAATTCGTGGGGACCGGTAAGGCAGGAAGGGGATGTGGGGACACCGGGGGTGGGATAAGCCACCAAGGGCATCAACTGGGGGCCAGGGGTGGGTTCTGTAAAGCGGGTAGGAACCCCCCTGGCCAGGGGATGGTGGCCGCTATACAGTGGGCCAGTGGGGGCAGCAGCCACAGCCTCCACCAAATGGATGCCCACCTGACCTCACAGTCTGTCATCTATAGTCGTGCAGTCTCTCGCCCCCAGCCACACCCCCAGCTTCCAAAACTGTTGCCACCATGACCCCTGCAGGCCCCATGACCCAGTCTGACTGACGCACCTCCAGGAAAGTCCAGCCCAGGTATGATTGAAGTAGGCCAGCCTTAGGCCAGGGCTAGATGAGCAGGGTCACACTTGCTGTTCCTGACCACCGGTCACTGCCTCCCAAGCTGTCACAGCCACCGCTGACCTTGATGGAAGCTGCCACCGCTGCCGCTGCCACTGCAAACCCTGAACTTGTTACTGCCACTGCCGCTGCAAAGCCTGAGGCCCTGTCTGGCCCATGCCTGCCCAGAAAAATCCGACCCGGGAGCGGTTGAAGACGGCTGACTGCAGGCCGCGGCCGGACCAGTGGGATTGCACAGCCTGGTCCACACCACTGGCCACCACCTCCCGGGACGCCACACTGCCACCAACGCCCATGGATGGCACCGCTCCTGGGCAGGGTCAAGAAGGGCTGGTCACAAGTCTGCTGGGTGAAATTGCGCCCTTTGTTCCAAGCCACCACAGCCACTGCCACAGCCACTGCCACAGCTGCCACCGCCGCCGCCATTACCAGCTTCCCCATGGTCCACCCGGCCTTCGCAGCCATTCTGGGACTCCGACATCCAGCTGGTGAGTCTAGAATCTTTTTAAACTTTCTAAACCTGGCCCTCTCACTCTCCATCAGCATAGTTGTTCCTCCTTAGTTGTTCTCCTTAGCAAGCACCGAAACACAGGATGCGGCGTAAAACCAAATCATGTGGTTGGGATGGTCATATAATTAAATGAAATACACAGCTTGCCACCAGGTGTTCTGAGTGTTCTTGTGGTTTCTGGTTTAGTGTGAGGTAAAGTCATGGTTTTGTTATAGTCCTGAGTGTTCTTGTGGTTTCTGGTTTAGTGTTCGTATTGCCTATGGAAAGAAGCTTGTGGAAAGAAATTTGTGGAAAGAATTTAGTGAAGAGAAGGACTAGCAGTGACATTATAGCAGTGTTCCAATATTTGAGGGGCTGTCACAGAGAGGAGGGGATCAACCTGATTTCCAAATTAATTGAAAACTAGACAAGGAATAATGGATGGAAACTGATCAAGGAGAGATTCAACTTAGAAATAAGGAGACATTTTCTGACAGTGAGAAAATGAACCAATGGAACAGCTTGCATTCAGAAGTTGTGGGAGCTTCATCACTGGAATTTTTCAAGAAGAGACTGGACTGTCATCTGTCAGAATGGGATCAGGTCTCCTGCTTGGTCAGGGGTTGGATTAGACTAGAAGACCTACGGCTCCTCTGTGGAGATCGTAGAGAGCACCAAATTCCTCAGTGTTCACCTAGCAGAGAATCTCACCGGGTCCCTCAACACTGGTTCCATAACAAGGAAGGTCCAGCAACATCTTTACTTTCTGAGGAAACTGAGGAAGGCACAGCTTCCACCACACATCTTCATAACCTTCTACAGAGAGACCATTGAGAGCACCCTGAGCAGCTGCATCACCGCCTGGTTTGGGAATTGCACCATTTCTGATCGCAAGACCCCAAGACCCCAAAAACAAATAGTGAGGATGGCAGAGAAGATCATCGGGGTTGTTCTTACCTCTGTCATGAACATTTACACCACATGCTGCATCCATAAAGCTAGAAACTTTGTGGCTGACCACACACACCTCTCATACATGTTCTTTATTCTCCTGCCATCTAGAAAGAGGTACAGAAACATTGAGGCCCACACAAACAGACTGAGTAACAGTTTCTTCTCCACAAGCCATCAGACTCCTCAACCCAAAGAGCTGGAACCATAAATACTTGTTTATTTAGCTTTTTTTTCCTAAGTTCTTAGATTTAGAGCTATGTGTAGTTCTGTGTCTTGTTCTTTTACTTTTTTATCTATGTTGTCTGATGTAGCACTTTGGTCCTGGGAAATGTTGTTTCGTTTCACTGTTTACTTTACTGTATATTGTTGAAATGACAATAAAACCTACTTGACTTCACTTGCATGCATTCTATCATGCATTCTAAATCATGTATACATATGTAAATTCTAATCATGCATTCTAAATCATGTATATGTAAACTATAAATCATAATTAATGAGTGGTGACCAATTATTCAAATATGGCTATACTGTGCTGAAATAAAGTGGTTCTTTTAGATTCCATCAAAAGTTACATGCTATTGAACAAAAATGTGGCCCAACAAAAAATCATAGCATAGAATTATGGAGATTCTTCCATGTAGCAATATGTCTTTGAGGGGAAAAAATCTCACAAATGGTGTACATTGTTAGAAAGATCTTACAAATGGTGTACATCATTTACATAATTGAAAATCTTGTTATTTTCAGTTTTAAGCAGCAACATTGTGTTCATTTTTGTCAAAATGTAGCCATTTATTAGTAAACAGAAAAATCAGGATTTGCTGATATACTAGCATTGCTATATACTAGCAATGATGGCAAACCTTTTAGAGACTGAGTGCCCAAATTGCAAGTTGCATGCACATTCATTTGCTCATGTGCCAGAGAGCAAAAGACCAGCTGGCTGGTGGGGAGCTGGGCATCATAACATCCACAGCTCTGCAGGAAAGGCAACTGACATCCGGGAGGCGAGATCTTTTTCTTTCATGAGACATTGGAATTGATTGACGTAGCTTTTTTTTTAGTCCCACAAACTTCTGTTTCCCTGCAAATGACATTAAGAAATGCCATGGAGAAATGCAGTGAAATTGAGCTGAGTCAATGGTACACATTCCCATAGAGAGGGCTCTGAGTGCCACATCTGGCATACATGCCATAGGTTTGCCATTACTGGTATATAGCATACTGAGAGCATATTGTCTGATAAGGAAAGCTAGGAGAGCGTAAACATACACTGATAACTTTTGAGTTATAATTTTTTCACATTTTTGATATAAAGTAAAACACAAGATATCACTCATTAATCACTAAAAGGATATAACTTTGAAATATATTTTGGTACTTGTTAATATTAATTAAGTCCAATTTAAATTAGTCACACTATTGATTTGAAATCAATTTAAAAATGAGTTAATATATTCATTCATTACATAAAAGAGTTCAATTGCTGCATAAATGAATCAAAGCACAATGATTATAACCAGTGGTGGGATTCCAATAATTTAACAACCGATTCTTTGTCTTAATGACCAGCAAAACCAGCAGTTCTCCAAAGTTAACTGATTCTAGCAAATCGGTGTGAACTGGTTGAATCTCACTTCTGATTATAACTGAATTCTCCAATGGAAATCATATTTCTATAGATCTGCTATATAAACTTTGTTGTTACAGCAAAGCACTCTGGTTGATATTTCAGTGTTCAACTTGCTTTAAAGTGATCATGATAACTTTTCAGTCAATGTTTTGGGAATTATGTGGCTTTCAATATTGCATTTCCAATTTTTTCAATAGTTATCTGAAAAAAAATTTTTTTTTTCAGCTTAGACTGCTTTAATTTTCATCACCAAGAGAAGAAAATGGAACATTGTGGCTTGGGAGTGGGAATTTCATTTTGTTTTGAGTTGTGAATTTCATATATGTTTTAGTTGATACAGGCTTTTTCCTTGAAGAAAATGATTCATGGTTATCTGATATTATTACTGTTTTTAACAATTGTAACATAGCAAGGAATTTTTTATATAAAATTTCTGCGTTTGAGTAGGAAATACTTAGATATCATAAGATATAATTAATATTTCGTTTAAACTTTCCCTCTGGCTTTCTCCATTATGTTCTCTATATTTGTTATTTTGAATTTGTTTTTTACCCTTGATTCGTTCCTGGCTTAAGGAATGGTTGACATAGTTCACATTTATTTTCCATTGTTATTGTTCATATAACAGTATCTTAAATTTTAAAACATGCAATATCTTGATAAAGTCTGTATCTTTTACAATGTTTAAAATATGATGAAACATTTTATAAAGGCAACTACCTGGTATTTTATTGTAAAGATTGAAATGATATATGGCTTGTGGAAAATCTTTTTTTTTTTTTCAATGGGTGGCAGATAAATCTCAGACTCTGAAGACTATATATATATATATATATAGTATGTGTGTGTGTGTATCCTTCAATTCCTTTCATTTGTGAGCCAGATATTGTATATATATCCTTTCATTTCTTTCATTTGTGAGCCAGATATTGTAAGGGAGGCTGTTCACAATATTTGTAAATGTTCTTTTGTAATCCTTTCTTCACAAAAAGAAGAGGAATTATAAGATTGGCTTCTTCTGTCTACAATCTGAGTGTTGATGATGCTCTTCTGGATTTTTGCCAGATTGATATTGTTAAGTTAAATGCTTCATTTGTTCAGTGAAACTGGGTTGCAGAATAAATAGAATAAGTAGTTACTCCAGGAAATTAGATTGATTTCTAAGAAACATACAGTAAGTATTGAAGAAAAGTTGTCAATTCCAGGAAATAAGTTGAAAGTTGAATCCAATGAGTTGATTTTTCTGAAGTAGAAGGGAATGCAGATGGGCATGAGATAACTTCTCTTACAATCAAGGATCCCAGCTTGTCCTGATTTTTCTTAGGGATGTTTTAGCGGGAATGTTGTAAGGCAAAGGCACATTTTTTGTAGGCAGCATAAAGCAAGAGAATGGCACGCAACATTTGTCGACACATGGCCATAGCCATATGCACTTGTGGTTCATGGAGGCCATGGGGTCTACGTTGCTGGGGACTTATCACTTGACAGAAGGCTGAGCGCTCTGAAACCCTCAATGAACCAGTCCAATGAGGAGGCTGTGCAGTCACTAGATGCCCAAAGACTGAGTCAAGCCCTATAAGCCTCACTGCCTGTGGTTTGTGCACAATCCTATTGCATGCTCTAGGTTCTCCTGCCAATTGGGAGACTAATGGTTCCTTCATCCCAGTCTTAGCACTAGACTCCAGCACCAGACTCAGCCCCTGGAAGCAAAGTTGCACTTCCAAATCAGTGGCAGTGACTGGACTTTGCCCTCCCCGGAAAGGATGTTTAGTGCTGCTGGGTCTGGGCACAGCACCTCGCAACCATTGCAGAGATTCATCCAGTAGGGACCAGGGTGCCCACAGCTGGTATCCACTGGCCATGGTCAGCACTTCCTAGTTGCTGCTGACCTGTTTTGCCCAAGATCCTGTAGCATGTTTCCTTTGCTTTGTGCCCTTGGCAACCTATTATGAGTAAGTGTATACCTTAGAACATACATACTGAATCAGTGTTCCACTAGCTCCTCCTCCCTGTTCTAAAGAATGGTGTGATATATTGAGTGTCTATAACCATTTGTTAGGATCCTGATGTTATGTTTTAGAAATAGTCTTCATCCTGTAATAATAGAGGGATCTTGCAGATGGACTGGGGAAAAGAGAACTTTCATGGCTTCTGCCATCCTCTGGCAGTCTTCTCTTTGCTAATCTGCCTTGATGAATTATAAAACTATCCAGTGGTGGGATTCAAATATTTTACTACCAGTTCTATGGGTGTGGCTTGGTGGGCATGGCTTGGTTGTTATGTGACTGGGTGGGCATGGCTGGGTGGTCATGTGACTGGGTGCGTGGCCAAGTCAACATCACTTCTTTGCGCTAATGACCTACAAAAAGATATAGCAAAAGGTAGTTTATTATTTCCTGCATTTAATACTTAAATAACAATAAAAGAAGTACACAAAACAATAAAAGAGGTACACAAATACTTACATAAAAACAATAAAAGTGTTATTTGTCTTTAAGGTATTTCCAAATTGATGTTTCATTGGCGTGACTTGCACTTTTCTTCACTTTTACTCGAGCATCATTGGCTGTATGAAGTGCTCTCAACCATTTTTTGGCTGTGGGAATAGGGTCCCATTCTTTTAGAGGTAGGCCAATTACACTAATGGTCATTAGGTTTCTTATGTTGGAAACAGGCCAGTTCTCTTCTCTGAATGTATAATGTTCATTTTTGAAAAACCTCTTTCTGCTTCTGCTGAATTTACAGCAATTGTTATGACAATATTTTTAGCTTTTTGAATACTGTCAGGAATTGCATATTTCTGAGAATCTTTTAAAACATTTTCTACAAAATCTCTATAATCATTAATATTAATGTCATAATTAAAATGTCACAATTTGTGCAAGCAATTGTTCTTCAGATGCTTTCCATGGAAGAACTACTACTTCAATATTCCAGTAATCTGGCTCCAAAAGATTGAGAAATTGTAATTTATTTCTGTCTTGAAATTGGCTGCCTGTTTTTACATGTTCACAATCCATTAGTCTTTTCTTCAAATTTGTTATTATGCTTTCTAAAAGTCTTTCCTGAGGAAGTCCAAGAAATCACTTAGAACCAGCTGAATTTCACTCTGCAATCAGCTCATGGAACAGAAGTTGCTTGCAGAAGTTGTGGGAGCTTCATCACTGGAGGCTTTCGAGAAGAGACTGGACTGCCCTCTGTCAGAAATGTGTAAGGTCTCCTGTTAAGGCGGGATGGGGATTGGACTACATGACCTACAAAATGGACTTGTTAATCTGGTAAAAAAAGGAAAGGGAAGAATGAGCCCAGTAGTAGACCCAGAATTGGAATGGACTGTGGAAGTGTTTTAGTTCAACTTCCTGCTCAGGCAGGAAACCCTATACCATTTCAGACACTTTGTATTAGCAAAGCCTTAAGGGAAAGTTGAAGACTTTCTGCTTTTGAAGACTTTCTGCTTTTGTGACTTCCACCAAATACCTAGTCAGATCAATAATGGTGTTACTGGTGATAATAATGGTCAGGTGTTTCAGCAAATGGGAGGTTGTATATTCAATATTTGTGGCCTCACTTATTAACTGGAATAAGCAATTATTTATGTGCAAATGAAGTTTTACTTAGTATGTGCTCAGTGAATAAGGATAAGCTATTTGCCAGCTGCCTAAAAGAAATTGAGTCACTATTTGATGAAATTATAATGGGAAAAAAATGCCACTTGTGCTTAGATTGTATTTCCTCATACCTGAGATTCAAATGAGGCATGGCAGATTTTGTGGTGATGACTGGCCATGGAAGAAAGATTTGTGGTACAATTAGAGATGTTTTAGGTATGTTGAGAAGGTGGGGCCAGGCATGGTGAGTGATGTTGAATTGGCCATGCCCACCTAACCATGTGACCACCGAGCTACACCCATCCAGTCACATGACCAAGCCACACCCACAGTCACATGGCCACCAAGCCATACCCACTCACCAAGCCACACCCACAGAACCGGTAGTAAAAAAAATGAATTTCACCACCAACTCAACATCACTCACCATGGTTGATTGCTCTCACTGTCAGAGCATGAGTGGGAGGAGGGGTGCCCTGGACAGAGCAACTTGCCAAAAATTAAGTGAGCAATGAAGGCTGGCAAGTGAGGAAAACTGACAAGGAGCAGAGATCAGTAATATTTATTCACTTTTAGTGTCTGACACTATAGCTAGTTAGTGTTTAAAAGATGTTATGGAAGAGGAACAAGTTTCACCAGACAAGACTGAGACTGAGCTGAAAGTGGATTTAAGAATAACAGCCTGTAAGAATGACATGCAAAAGAGATAAAGAATGACTGATATTTTCATAAATACAATTAATTAATGATTGAAAAATAAACACTTAAAATGGAACCACTACAGTTATCAAACAAGGGCGTTTGTTACTTTATGCCAGCATTGCCACAAAAATCTTTCCTAGCTAACACTGCATTACATTAGCCCAGGTCTTACCTGGACCAACAGTCCCTAAGGGAATGTTCTCTCTATGGCAGTTTTTCCCCTTTGAAAGACAAACCCCAAAAGCAAACCTCAACTAATTGGAATGCTAACCACTAAGAATAACAAATGGAAAATGCCAGAAGCTATGAATAGAAACAACAAAGAACAGATCCTGAAAATACTTAAGGAATCAGAATGACTTACTAAAGCACACCAGAACTTCCCTCTTCCTCCTCTCAGACCAGAAAGACAAAGCCACAGGAATAAAAACTATCAAGGGCAGGGCATAACAAAAAACCAATCACAATCACTATAGAAATATACAAAATCTCATCAAGCTGAACAAATTTCAAAATATCAAAGCTATAGACTTATAATATATAATTTCCTTGCAAGCAAACTCACTAAATTAACTGTACCCAGACAACAAACCATGTAGATATTGAATTTTTAAATGCTTAATAAAGAAAAGAGCAACTTACCCAAAATTAGGTGAAGGCAGGCAGACTTTGTGGGAGGCAGGCAGATTCTAGAATAGTTTGCCGGACAATCGGGGCTGTTTAGTTGGGCAGTGGGCCAAACATCACACTGCATGGGATGCAGCTGCAGTGGCGAAGCAGTGGCAAAGTAAGGAAGAAAAACTGGAAGCTGGGGACAGTGGGGGAGAAGCCTACTGCTAGCACTGTGTGGGAATTGGATACAGCCATGGTAGTGAAGCAAGAAAGGCAAGCTGGAGGCCAGGGACAGGGGAGGGGAGAGCTAGCTAGGCTGTGAGTGCTTTGTGGGATGCAGCCATGGCAGTGAAGCAAGGAAGGCAAGCTGGAGGCTGGGGATGGTGGGGGGAGAGCCTATCATGAGTGCTATGTGGGAATTGGATGCAGCCACAGCAGTGAAGCAAGGAAGGCAAGTTAGAGGCTGGAGATGGTGGGGGGGCAACTAGCTAGGCCACAACACACAGGCTTACTTACTAACTCAGGTAGGCCGATCACAGACATGGGGCAAGTCACGAGCATTGTGTGGGATGCAAACGTGGCAGTGAAGCAAGGCAGGCAAGCTGGAAATGCTTGGGATTTTCTTGCAGACTCCCAGGCAAATCAGGGACGCTCAGTTGGCTACAGGCACTGCATGGGAAGGCAGGCAAACTGCAGAGACTGTGGTCAATGCAAGTGAGGAGCTACACAGAAGCAATAGCTATGTAGGGGAGGCAAGATGAGGAGCCACTGGGCGGGGTGGGGTGGGATGGGCAGGTGGATGGGGTGAGTGGAAAGCAGGTGGGTGAGGGTGAGTGGCAAGCAGGCATGCAGGGCAGAGTGGGGGCAAGCGGGTGGCTGTGGTGAGCAGCGAGTGGGCAGGCGAGAGTGAGCAGTGGGTGGGGAGGGTGAGCAGTGAGCAGGCAGACAAGGATGAGCGGCAAGCAGGTGAGCAGATGGGCGGGGTGAGCAGTGAGCCAGTGAGCTGGCAGGCAGGTGCAGGGCCAGCCAATGGTGGGATTTTCCGGTTCTCCAAACTACTCAAAATTTTCCCCACCAGAATGCCAGAACTGCTGTAAAACAACTGAAACCTCTGGAACAACTCAGAAAACACAGTGCTAGACCTGCAGATGAAAAGGCAAACTGGTGAAAATGTTTCTGTTTCCTGTGGTATTTTGCACTTGTAGAAACATAGTAAAAATATTCTTCTTTCAGGTTTATGAAAAAAAAGATTTAACTTTTTAAACTCTAAATCTTAACTCCAAACAATAGCACATTCCTACTTCTGCATGCATTTTAAGAAAAATAGAAACCTGCAAACTGGGCTTCCAGTGGTGACGTCAGGGCAGTGCAGAAAGCAAAGAGAGGGGCTCTGATCTTTGTATTTCTGATCCTGTTAAATTGGGGACCTTCCGAGACATAATAGGTCTGGAGGACCACGTGAATTAGATGGGAAGCCTCTGGAGTAGCAAGGTGACAGGCAATTGCCTGCTACGATCAAAGAAACCCCCTACAACCTGACTTGACTGTGTCTGTCATCCAAGATGGCAGGCCTGAAGCTGTGACAAACCACACACCGGGAAGGGGAAGATATAATTTAACCCACTGGATGAAAAGTATTCCATATCCCAGGAAAGGGAAAATAGAACCTAAAGTTGATAAGCCTGTGATTTTCAGTACTTGAAGAGAACTCCAGATTAAGCTGTGTGGCTGTGAAAATGATGGAACAGAGCTAGTTTTGGGAAAAAAAATGGAAACCAATGGACTGTAAGAGAAAGGACAGAGAGGCTGTGGAGACGATTTGAAGGGGAGAGTGAAAAGAAGGACTAAGGCTGGATTGGACCAAATGGGATGCCAGCTGGATATTTAAGAGGTTTTGAACAAATCTGAATTTGAAAATATTGGAGCCAGACAACCCACATTGGGAAAGGGAGGAGGAGAGGAATGGCTTTGGAAGTTGCTGAGGGTGAGAGGAAGTAAGGAGAAGACACATGCGCGATTGATTATGAGATCTACAAGGTTGACTATCAAAAGAAAGGAAAACATTGCTATACTGAGGAGAGTACACAAGAGTGTATGAGAGGGAAACATGGAAAAGAATGAATCAGAAGGTAACTGAAGGGTCAAGGACTTGATGGAGTTTGAGGAATGAGAGTGCTGAGATTGGATAGAAGACGGAGCCGGAGCCAGAGTGTGGCAGTACTAGAACTGAAATGGAGCATAGATTGAGAGGAGGTGGAAACCGTCTGAAAGAGTGAGCTGAGGAGGAGTTGCTGATTAAGGGCGAGAGGGTGAAATTGGAAGAAGTTGGTTGAAACTGTGAAACGGAGTGACATGAAGATTGGAAGAATCGGTGAGAGCAGAGAGTGGAGGGTATGTGGATTGAAAGATCTGATGGAGAATGGAAGACCCGAAGTGTGAACTGCTCAGAGTGGAATATAGCGAATAGGAGTGGAATGAAGCTGACGGGAATAGAAAGTTACAGTGAGAACAAGGCCATTACTTAGACAAAGTGGCAGGAAGTGCAAAGAGAGGGGAGGGATTGCGAACGGGCCCAACAGAGGAACATAAGCAAGATAGAGAGATTTGAAACAAAGGTCTAGAGAGACGGAAGAAAGGATGGAAAGTTGGAGATGGAAGAAGGGGTAGAATTAGGAACGGAACACATAGACTGTGAACGAAGCTGGAGGAGGTGAGGAGGAGTTGACAGGGAATGTGCGACGAAGGGAGATTGGAGGGATTAAGAAGGGGATTGAGGAAGCAAGTAAGAAGAGTGGAGTATAGAAAAAGGAGAAGGAAGAAGGAAGAGAAGTCAAAGGAAGAAAAAGATAGTTAGGAGTTGGGGTTTTGGTAATCTGATATTAAGGTTTAAGAATATAAAAGGTTACTTTAATAAAACATATTGCCCTGTGCAATTATATACTTTAAGATAATCCCTTGGAAAATTGAGAGTTAATTGTCCTTTGTCATTTAGGTTCAATAAGATAGGATTTAATAATATAAAATATAAGGTTGTTTCCTTCTTTTTTATTATTATTTTACTTTTTTATTATTGATAAAATGTAAAATCTTGTATAATTGTTTAATTTCTTGATACAAATAATTAATTCAGGGGTAAAGAATTGATGTTGAGGGGAAGGAGGCATATGGTATAATTTGGTTGGGGATTGGTTATAGAGATATAAGTGAAAGTAACATATCTATAAAATTTATGATTTATAAGAGACAATTAGTCTAGAAGTATTAAGAAATAATTGAGACAGAGAAGTAAATATGACAAGTACAACTATGACAATGTTGAAATCAGGGAAACAAACGAAATCAAATCCCACCTTGGCAATATCATCCCCAGGGAGACAAAGAACATTAGAAGGGATGTTAGGAGTAGAAAAGGAAAAGGAAAAACAAAGTGTAATGACCAGTATGCAAATGATGCAATCAACCCTGGTGGCTATCCAGGAATCTATGGTAAAGATGCAGGAGGTCTTAATAACAAATCATACTGAATTAAAGGGAGATATAAATAAACTGGATAATAAAACAAAATATACAGCAAACAATAGAAAGGGACCAAGAGAGAATAAAGGTAGTTGATGAGAGATCTGAACAAGTGGAAAGAAAATTGGAGGTGGTGGACAAGAAGATTACAATTACAAAAGAGCTGGAGGATTCAATAACACACTTTGAAATGGATAGAGCTGCCTTTTATTTAAGATTCCAAAACATTATAGAGGAAAAATAGGAAGATCTGTGCAATAAAATGACAGAGTTGATTGCAGAGGCACTCCAGAGGGAACAACAAGAGATAGTGATAGAAATTGACGAAATATGGACTTCCTGTTTGGCTTCTTCGCAGACAGGTCAGAATCTGCAATCGTGCATGGTTTTGATCTGTGCTCATTGCCGGAGCGCCTCGAGCCATTTGGCTTCAGGGCTATAAACCATCCCCGTAGAGGTGGTGAAGAGAGGGGAGCTACCAGGTGGTGAAGAGGGGGGAGCTACCAGGGGTCGAGGAGAGATCGCAAATTTTCTCCCCACTGGCTTTCCCTTTCCCAAAGGCAGCTGCAGCCAGTGGTCAGAAATGGCCACCTCAAAGAAGAACCAGACAGGACAAGTATGTGCAGGAGGATGTTGGTAAGGAGGAAAGCTTGATTACCAGATTTATTAAGAAAACATCTATGTAAAATACCCTGGAATTTGGACTCTAAATTAATGCTATCCCCAAAGAATCTTTTTGAAGCAGTGAAAAAGAAGGGAAGGGGAATTTTTTCTCTCCCATATTTACAATATAACATTACTGACTTTGAATATTAAGAAGAAGCAATCTAAACAAAAGACTGTTATTAATTCCTTTGGTCATGAATAGGCTTTTTTTAAGCTAAAACAAAGTGCCAAAGGGAAAACTAAAGATTTTTGAACATTTCAACTTTTCTAAAAAGAAGGAAAGCAGAGAGGAGG
>JAEANM010007923.1:0-17371 GCA_017656035.1 Myanophis thanlyinensis | reverse complement strand
CCGCATTCTGCACCAACTGCAGTCTCCGGATGCTCTTCAAGGGGAGCCCCATGTAGAGAGCATTGGCATAATCCAGATAATCTCTAGTAGCCATATTGTAAAAATGCCCATAATAATGCTTTCATTACTTCAAGTAAGTCCAGTATCCCAAAGCTTGCCTTTCTAATACCACACTAAGTTAATATAGCAGAGTCAGTTTCACACAACTAAACTGGGGTTGGGCAAGTTGTAGGAAACCTATATATTTATTCAGATCTAGCAGATTATATGATGACATCAATTATATTTTGTAACTGAATGGTAAAGTGTGTTAGGTGAGCCCAGATAGATTCTATTTAGATTGAGGGTTCCTTCTGCTATAAATCCAAAAAATTGTCATTCATGTATTTGATATTTTCCTCTTCTTTTCCTGGAATAAACTGGCTGATTTCACAATCTATGATTCATGTACCCTTAATCTGAGTGTACATGTTCATAAACTCCCTTCAAGCTTTACCAGATGTTGAACACGTGAGGTTTTCTTTTCTTCAATCTGAAATACTTAACGCTCTTGAACAGACTTGAAACCCTACAGAACTGCCCCTTTCCATGGACATGTCTTCTTGATGTTCAGGCGGTCACTAATAATCAAACCTCACATCTAACTTTCTTTATAGTTAAAGGTTATAGAATTATCTCTCTTTCTTCTCTCCCCTCCTCTACAATTCCCCGCACATACCAGTATCCTAATTTCTGAATTGAATTGAATTTAAAAATCAATTGGTTTGGACAAAAGTTTTCTTCCATTGCAAAATACTGAAGCTTATTTTTCCTGTAGCAAATCGAAGGAAAATGTGGATTCTCTGATAATTTTAGAAAACCTGTTGAATATCTTCTGGCAGACCATGTGGCTGATGCAATGTCAGAGAGGATGCAGTCACTACAGATTTTGGTTCTTTGTTTTGTATAATTCAGCAACTGTCTTAACTACATAGATTTCCTCATGAGGTTTCCCTCACCCAATTCAAGCCAGGAAAGTTGCAACTCGTTTGAAATTTAATTGCAAAACAGAGGACTGGACATTCACAAGCACACTCAATCTCTCTGTAGAATTTCACTGGAAATTTCTTATCTGGGAAAAAAAAGTGATGTATTTTCCATTTAATATTTTAGCAAAGATTACCCATATACAGTAGCACTGAGCTTGGATGATGAAGATAGAAGGATTTTGGAACGGAGCAGGAAAGAGAAAAAGGGAAGAGAAGTCTGAAGCACTGAGAAAGTCGAAGGCCCTTTGTTATAGAATGAGAAGAAAATATTGGTAGAAAGTGAAACAGAGGTAGAGATGGCCTGTTCTTTAACTCTTGTTTATGCAATGGTAGGTAGCAGTGGTGAAATTCAGTCGGGATGCACCGGTTCTACTGAACCAGTAGCAGCATTCAAGTTTGGCCACATCCACCCAGCTCTGCCCTTTCTTATCCTATATCCCCTTTGTTTTTTTTTCTGTTTTACTTACATAAATCTCCTGAAACAGCTGTTTTGTGGCCATCTGCTGCCTTCCCAATCACCTGGGCTGCCTCCGGAAGGGAAAAACTTCAGTTTTAGATGCCACACAGCAGCAAAGCACGCACACACTGAACCAGTAGTAAAAACACTTGAATTTCACCACTGGTAGGAGTGGGCAATTCCCAAGAGATAGCCTGTTAAAACATTGTAATCTTAATGTAAAGTCCTGATTTCACACAAGAAATCAGAAAAAAAAACCAGTTTCTAGTAAAGAAGCTACATTTGCCTCTGCTTTGCTTTAGCAAAAATAAGTTTCAATAAGTACTTTGATAGAAATAAATTAATGTCCCTTCCCCTCCCCCCCCAAAAATCAAAGGAATGAATGAAAACTATGTGTCTGTTTCGTGAAACAATGAAAGACATTCAGTAGCCTATTCAAAACAAAGAGATTCTTACCGTTTTGCCAATGGGAAGTTTGCCTGTATGACTGTCCTAGCAATGTAGTACCAGTCACACAGAATATGTGTTGTAAATACTGAAAGGTCCCTGTTCAGCCTCTCTATTAAATATGATTAAAGTAATGGAGAATGGTGATTATCCTTTGTGTTTCATGTGGCTGAACAATTTCTTCTTTGTTCTTGTCGGAGATCATGATATTTTGAAATTATCAAATGTAAAGATGATGCCATGCAACTTCCATTTCATAAGAGCTGCCAAACACTTTGAAGATAAAAAATACCTCATTCAGATGCTTTGAGTTATTGCCAGGCATATAGGTAGCAAGGCATTCTTGATGGGGCTCCTGCTTCTAAAGCCAATGCCCATTGAATGGAAGGCTTGAATGAATCTGTCCAGACTGCCCATATTGCTTTTGCTACAACCAACAAACCAACCAACAAACTAGGAAATGCAGATAACCAGGACCGTAAGTGCCACTTCAATCTGCTTTAATTACAAAGTACAGCAGAAACTAAAAGCCCAGACAAGTTTGTTCAGCTGTCAGAGGAGAGAGAGATAAAAATGTTTTATTCAGCTATTTGGCCCCAAAACAATATAATTACATTGGGCAACACCTGCAGGCTTCATCCAAACCTATGCAGCTGGAGACATACTTAAGTATTCATTTGCAATTGCAAAAGAAAAAAAAAGGTTATATGCCACATGCACTGTTCTAAAAATACAGTAACAAAGAGACAGGAAAGGAAGAGAAAAAGAAGAAGAAGGAAAGAGAAGGAGGAACATTATTGTCTTAGGGCAAGCAAGAATTAGTGCTGGGCTCATTTTTGAAGAAAGTGTCTCATCGTCTACTGAGTGATATGTCACAGTGGATTCCAATGTTGATCCCCAAGCTTGTTTCAATATGGAATAAGGGGAACTGCATCTCCATCTCTATCTCGATCATATATTGGGAGAAGGTGAGGGAATGTGGAAAATTAAATAATTGCTCAAACTCCTGCTGAAGAAATTGTTTGTTTTCCCCTTGCAATATTTTCATGAAGATTGAGAATAGATTTTGACCCAGGAAAGGTGAACCAAATACCATTGCCTCTCTCTCTCTTTCTCTCCCTCCCTTTCCCTCTCCCTCTCCGTCTCCCTCTCCTTCTATCTCTCTCTCTCTTTATTCTCTCTACTTCCATAATAGAGAAACAAGTATGTTACCCAAATAGAAACAACCAAGCACAACAGGTTCCAACAGCCTTAGGAAAATCTCATGATTTCCAGAAGTAGTAAAACAAAACAAAAATCAGCCATGAATGGGAGAGGCACTCTAAAATTAGCACAATGAAAATTATGAACCCCTACTGGGAATAAAATATTTTCATTACTTTAGAGCAGCAGTTCTCAACCTGTGGGTCGCGACCCCTTTAGGGGTCAAACAATCATTTCACAGGGGTCGCCCAAGACCATCGGAAAACACATATTTTTGATGGTCTTAGGAACCGAAACCATAATTTTATGGTTGGGGGTCACCACAGCATGAGGAACTGTATTAAAGGGTCACGGCATTAGGAAAATTGAGAACCACTGCTTTAGAGAAAATAAGTATTTACTTTAGTGGAATAGAAATAATTATTCTCATCATATCAAGAATTCTATGCTGACTCTACTTATTGGAAGGTTCCATGATCTAATTCAATTTGATCTAAGCTATTACATCACAGGTCTCATGGCAATTAAAACGCCTACTCTCTCCTAGTATTTCTGCTCTGCTAGCTTTTTTTTCTTCCTGGAATACAATTCACAGCCTCTCTGAGTTACTGGAAGACTTTCCCTCACGGATATTCGTAGGAATTTTTTTTCTTGAACATGAATACTTTTGAAATACCTACTTTATACCTTCAGGCGTCTATGGTTCTGGGGAGTCTAAAGTTTTATTCTTTATGTCAGCATGGGATAGGACCAGTGATGGGATGCTGGTAGTTTTACTACCACATGGCTTCTAAAATGCAAGTTTTGTGCTTACCAGAGGCAACCCGGCTGAGTAGAAAGTTGTGGAGGCATGGAAAACAGCTGTTCTGCGCGATTCAGCTAAGCAAAGCAAACACAAAGAAAAAAAAGGGACAGGAAAGGACAAGGGCAGATGGGTGGGGCCAAATGCTCATAGCCACTACCGGTTTGCGACCAGATTGAATACCATCACTAGATAGGACCCTTACACATTTCAGGGTCCTCTAATCTTTTACTACCATTGTACTTTCATTCCCAGATAAAAATAGACTGGCATTATTTTCTCTGTTGTTTTAATTTCCAAAAGAGTTCGAGGCACTGTACAATAAATCTGCAGGTGCCTCCAGCACCCAAATTTCTCAGGAAGGCTTTTGGAGGAATGAAGAGAAGAAATAGCCTAGAAGGAAAAAAAAATATCTCTGACTTTGAATTTGTGGCCTCTCTACAGTGTGGAATCTCAGAGCAATGGTCTAATCGAGTGTCACCACTGCTTGTCCCTTTTTAAGCACTCAGAGTACTACAATCTAATTCATATTGAACCAAATGTTTAAAAAATTACATTTGACAGGCAAAGTGGGGGAAGTGAATTGGGAAAGATAATCCCAAAGGTGTTACAACTCCAAGGATGGAAAGCAATATTTCCAGTTCCAGTTGATGGCCACATTCAATGTTGCGGTTCCTTAGGGATAAAATGACAAATCCCATCCTATTCACTCATGACTCATTCTAGAGTCTTTCCCCCTTTCAAATGTCTTTAGTTGACATTTGAAGGGGGAGGAAAGACTATAGAATAATTAATCCTCCCCCAATGTATTTCTGAAATAGAACAAATATATATTTTACTTATATGTACTGTACCATCTTGGACAACGGATCTCAGTGGAAGGTGACTCAATAAAAGAAATTGAATGGCGTGTTAAATGTGATTGGTAGGCATTCAGCAAGCTAAGCAAAATTTTCAAGAACAACTTTCCCCAATGCCTGAAGAGAAAAGTTTTTGATCAGTGAGTGCTACCTACACTAACATATGCTGGTAAAACATGGACACAAACCTCACAATTGATACAAAAGCCATGAGTGGTGCAAAGAGCCATGGAAAGATACATGCTCTGCATTACAAGACAAGACAGAAAGACCTGCATATGGGTTAGAGAACAAACAAAAGTATACAGTATCATCAAGAGAGTAAAAGAATAGAAATGGAAATGGGCTGATCACACAGCAAGAAGAATTGGTGGCAGAT
The DNA here is from genome assembly GCA_017656035.1 of Myanophis thanlyinensis. Classification (NCBI taxonomy): domain Eukaryota; kingdom Metazoa; phylum Chordata; class Lepidosauria; order Squamata; family Homalopsidae; genus Myanophis; species Myanophis thanlyinensis. The sequence goes on along the minus strand of JAEANM010007923.1, from coordinate 12,195 downwards.
GGATCAAGGCCATCATAGAATGGATCAGGGGTGGAATCCAACCGATTTTGCTACGGGTTCGGTGTGCGCACATGCGCGCCAAATGCACTGCAGCGCAGCTCTTTAAACCTCTTTTAGAGGCACCAGGGATCATCAGGAAGGCTCCGTAGATGCTCCAAACAGCTGATTAAGGTAAGTAAGAAAAAAACGAAGCTCGTATAAGGAAGGATAAGGGCAGAGGCAGGTGGGCAGGGCCAATTTCAAATCTCTACTACTGGTTTGGGTGATGTGGTGCGATTCGGCTGAATTTCATCACTAGAATGGATCCCACTAGATAAAAAGCATCCATGAAAGAGACCTAAAACAAGATGAATAAATGACATCAGCAAGTATTGTGGGTCCAATTGGCAAAAGAAAGTTCAGAGTTGTATTAGTTTCATCCTGCAGTGGATAGACAATGGCTAAAATGATGATAACGATGACGATGATGATGACGATGATGATGATATGTACTGAAAAAATTGCCACTTGAATACCGATATGTGATGAATTCTTTCCAAACTTATATATCTGTATATGAATGAAAGGGTTTAGGTGAGCAAAAATACTAGAGTTTAGGTTGAAAAACTAAAACCAGGGAATTGTAGGTCAAAGTCTGGCAGAGTAGAGTATTTTTTTTTATCTTTACCATAGTAAAAAGTATTATTCAAAAAACTAGATTGGAAGAATTTAATGAGAAACTTAATGCTCTATTTGACTAAAATCTTTTACATATTTTATGACTCAGGATGAAGTAGCAGCCAGCTCTGAGTATGTGTGCATGTTTACGTATTAATCATTAGACTGGCTTGTTTCTTTTGCTCTATGATGGAAAGAAAGAAGAGCATAGAGATAGGTATAATATAAATTACATAAGCTGAAGTAGGACAGAACAAAATGAAAGAACATTAATCATGTTAAGCTCATAAGAGCATAAACTCTCTTGCTGGAGAGGAGACTATGTGTTTCATGTTGTCTATTTGTTCTGTTTGGAAGAATGGATTTGTAATGTTCCAGGTTAGAAATTGGAACACTAGAAACCTGGATAATGGGCAAGACAGAAAATCAGTCTGAAAGTGTAAGTTGTTTTTATTCAAGACAATTTTTAAAATCTAGATACATTTATACTCATGTTTAGTTTGTACCTATCCAAAGGTAAGCTGACTTAAAAAAATATTATATGCTTCTATTGTATGAGACAGACAGGTAAGGACATCCTGCATTTGATGTCACTCAGCAAGTCAAGAACTTAATGCCAAACAAATCTTCAAAAGTACAGATTCTTCCATATAATCATGATGGGTAATAATTTCTGACCCTATTATTTAATGGTGGAAAAATGCTGTTGCTAAGGAGCTCGGGGTGATCATGACATGAAAAATGCAATAAGGGTGGCATCTGAAAGGAATGGGTTATACTAATAAGGTAAAAAATGAGAGTGAGAGAGAGTGAGAGAGAGAGAGAGAGAGGTGACCTAGGATCTAGAATGAGTTGTGTTGCTGAATCACATGGAAAAAAATGACCCTGCTGCTATCACATTTAGTTATTTTTAAATTAAATGAATCTTCACAAAGAGAACAGAGATAAATAGACAGTGCTTAACTGGAAGGATATAACCGGTTGAGCTTATACTATCTTTTATCCATAAATTATCTTGACTTAGGGCTAGTTTCTGGTCAAATTTACTTTTGATACCAACCCTTTTTTTAATAGCACAGTTCCAAAATTACAATCTCCTTTAAAATGACAAATTCACTGTGATTGGTGTATTTATATTCTGCTTTTGGTTTATCTTGAATTTATGGCAAGGAGAGTGGATTTGAGCCTTGAGTTTGGTAAATCTAGTGACTTACCTCCTGATACTACTGTCACTTCTGTCAATGCAGAACACAAGCATTTCATGAGGAATAAAGCACACTGATTGTGGTTCCTCAGGCAAAGAAAGGCAGAATCTGCTCAACTGTCAAGGAAGGCAGATCTAGGTATGAAATATAACATGGTCAGGCATGTTTTGACTACTTAGCAGGAAAAATAAAATCACAATAGCAACAGAGTACTTGATGAAAATGTAATCTTACAAGTCTTCCAATCTAGAAACCACAGTGTGGAGGCTAATCTTCAGGCAAGTTAGAACAACTTAAGCAGACAAGGCAGCACTCCAAAATTACAGATTTTCCATACAGGGACTCCTTTCTTCTTTTCCTGTCAGCCCAAGGGAGTAATAATACAGGTGTTTTTCTGTATTTGGGCCAAAAAGGAGTTTCTCTTTCCCAACAAACAAATGGGGCTGATCTACTTTTGCATTCAGAAATATGGGGCTCTTAAAAATGTCACATGGCATATTGCAAAGATTTATGAATTGGCATAAGGTTGCTATTTTCATTATTATGGTTGGTCACACAGTCAATCAAATGTTTAGACTGGGTTTGGCATTTTTATCCACTGATTTACTCCTTCCCAAAGACCTGAGATAGACAGATGTTGTTTGATGGTGTTAAATGTATCTTTGTGGGATGTAAGCAATAAAACAAAGCTGCCTTTTGCAATTGACTGATAATGAATTTGTCAATGGTGAAGGAGTTTGAGAGGTGCTGCACATGTTTTGGGATTGCACCCAATATCTACATTACTATTAGTTCTACCTTTGCTTTCTTTTATCACAGTTCTGTTTGCAGGTCTTTATATTTTGTGATTTATTTATTTATTTGCAGGTCTCTCTCTTTTGTTCTCATCTCTTCATACAGCAAGGCCCACTGTCCAGAACTTTCTCTTTCTTATGAATAATTGTTAAGCCTGAGGTGGTCAGAGAATTCTTGTAGTAAAAGTCCACACATTTCCAAGTCTCCAAGGTTGAGTTCACCGATTTAGAAGATTCTAATTTTTTGAAACTGAGTGTCTCGGTGATGGAGAAACAAGTATTCTGAGAGACCAGTTTTGTAGTGTTGCCTATTTTATTTCTAAGGTAGAACACTGATGTTTCTGAAGGTAGAAGTCCTCACAGCTGTGTTTATTTATAAACTAGAAAGATGCATCTTGAGAGTAACAAGATGAAAACCCCAGTTTGGGTGTTAATCGAACCTCACCTTCCACTGCCCAAAAGCAGACCATCGTGTGATTAAGGACTTGTAAAACAGTTCCAGCTGGTATGTTGCTAATTATCTGTGGACAATTTCATCTGGCCTACTGTCCAGGGAGAAAAAATGTTGAGAGATAGAAAATAGGATTGTACAGTGTGCTCTTAATCATGACCTCCTTAATGTGTTTCAGTCAAGCTTCCATAAACAGTAAATGATTTTACAGCTTAGGAAACGAAATAGAGGAAAGAGTTTGTCTGTTTTAAAGATATTTTTGTTGCAATGGTAATATAAAAGAAAAAACAACTATTAAGCATAAGTTAAAAAACATTATGAAAAAACTTTCTAGTGACATATTCTCCTCTTATGTATGTTTCTTACTACAACCTAGATATTTATTCTTTATGTTGAATATTGATGATTATTACTAGTATCTTTTCAAATCTTTTAATCTATATTTTTATTGTCTCATGATTTTCTTTCTTTAAACTACATTCCAAAGACATAAATTTGACTTGCTATGTTATCTGTAGTATATCAGACAGCACTGCTGATTAAATACTGTTAAGAGTTGTATTTTGTGAATTGATTTGTCTACTGTTAATGTTGCCATTTGTATATATTCTCCAATTTTTATCTCCCAGTCTAATACTGTCAACCTGGTTCCTCTTTTCAATGTGCCAAATTTATTCTTGTAGCTGTCAATCTATAGCTTAGTATTTTTCATTGATGTTTTTTGGACTTATACTCAATAAAAATATTTGTGGCTTAAGTTCAGATTTTATTTTTAGGATTTTCTGAATATTTTGATGTATTTCTTTTGAGACTTTTTACATAACTACCATATATGATAACATTTTATTATAATATTTCCACCATTTATTGTTATATGATCTGTCTAGGTATTCTTTGACAGTGTTATATATCATATGTAAAACATTTTATACCAATTTTATCTTAAATTATAGTTTGGAGTATTTTCATGGCTTTTCTTAGTGTTGTGATTATTTGAAGTTTTGCACCTACTTCATCATACAACTTTTGTCTTGTTCCATCTCATTATTTCTATAACAATTTATATATTCAACCTAATAGATGATCTTGGATTTGTAAAAAATGTTTCAAATTCTATCATTTTTCCTCCTCCTTTCTTGGGATCACTTTTTTATTTATCCAGCAATCTCTGCTCAATTTCTATCTTAATTGAGCAGGACCTTCTGTATCTTTAACCTGTTTCCTGAGTCTGGATACACTATATTATGATCAGTAATTAAATCTTTCTTACTATTGTTGATCCTGAATAAAAGACATTTGATAGTGAAGTGAATGGTGCTATCCATTGGCCTGTAGGTCCTAAATGAATTCCTTTCTATGATGTCATCAAGTCTCAATAACTTGGCATCCTAGGAGTCAGAATGAGAAAATTTTTCAAGGATTCAAGTAATTAACACCTTTCACATAAAATGGTTGGCAAACAAGAACCAGTGGGGTTTAACAGTTAGGAGACAAGATTATTCCACCTGTGCCATTTAGCTCACTGGATTATATTTTTTTTTCCTTTTTAATATGCTATGACTTTATCTCTGTATTGAAAGTCTTGGCCATCAGAGTATATAACAACATCAGTTGTAGTTCTCTTCATTTCCTCCTTTTGACGTGTAACTTACTTAAGGTTTAAAATATTGAAGATTCCATCTTAAAGATTGATTATATATTTTTAAATGTGGTGACCAAAATGATTTGGGATTTTTTCCCCCTCCCTAGAAAGCTTTGGGAAACCTTTGAAATAACTGGACTTCATTTCTGTAGTTGATAAAATCTAATCGGCCATGTCTTCAGACCTTTCAAATTGGTAATCTACACTGAGATTGCAACGTAGTCCTGAGAAATTTCACATATAGGCATCTTTCCTTCCAGTTTTCTGATTTTTTTTAAATATTATCTTGCCAAATTAAGAGAAAACCTGAAACCTTAAAAGGTTGCAAAATATTCTGTAAAATTTATGCTAGTTTGTGAATTATCCTTTGTCAGTAATAGGATCCTTTCTTTCCCTTGTTGTGGTTTGCATTTATCTGCAATCAGATAATGGATATAAACTGAGCCTGCTGGCCTTTATGCATTAGAACATATTGTGCTCATTTATGTTTAAATCTAGAATGGACTTGTTAAAGATCTTCCCTGTTTTAAACAGTAATTACCCTTTGGGGGAAATTATAGAGTTCATGTAAAAAACTGGCTAAAATTAAGTTGTAAAAATATACAATAGTATTGCAAAATAAATTCAACAAAATGTTCTGCAAAGCCAAAAATCAGTGCCTGTGTATTCATCTGAAATGTTTTGCAACTCTCAAGAGGAGAAATCTAGGCATGGTCTGTTGTTCTGTAAGCAGGAATGGCAAAAAGGAACACTGAGGACACAAATTAATGATAGAAATGTCTATTTCTGAATGACCAGAATTGTAATTCTGAAAATTACAGAAAATTATTTTCAGAATAGGGAATCCATGGCTCTTGAAGATGTTTGGAAGCTGTAATTCAGCAATACCGGTATCTGGAAAGCCATTGGTTCCTCACCTGTGGTTAGTTTTGTAGTTTCACGTTGTGACAAGTCATAATAAAATAATTTACAAACTAGCAGTGGAAACATTTGATCAGAGGGAGATCCAATCTCGAAATGAAATGGAATTTTCTGACACTGAAAACTATTCAGCAGTTGAACAGCTAGCTTGCCTCCCCGAGTTGTGAATGCTTCATCACAGATGGTTCTTAAGAAAAGATTGGACAACTATTTGTCAGAGCTGGTATGAGAGGTGCGCTATTAGAGGGATGCACTACAGAAGACCTCCAAGGGCTAGGTAGGATTCAATGGATTCATTTTGCATTCCAAAAGCTAATTGATTTTCTTTTTTTTTTTCAAGATTGTGCCACTTCACTTACATCGATATCTGTGACAACTTTGTAAACTGGAATGATATGTATTTATCCTCCAAACTTGAGAATCTATCAATGTTGTATCACTGCCAACTGTGATGCTGTAGTGTGAAGATGTGATCCCATCACATCTGTAGTTGAGACTTCCATGGGTCAAACTCACGTTGTCACGGCAATGTCACGTGACATATTACAACTTTTGTCCTTCTTTAAAATGGGGGTGGGCATGGCCAGCGCATGAATTATCCAGTCCGCGGGCCATGAATTTGACATCCCTGGCATGGAAGGAATTTTAGATATAGGGCTGTTGAGTTGTACAAACTTTAAAGCTAAGCCTTGTGATACAAGATGCAATTCAAAGGATTGCAGGAAGTTTCATCACAATCACCTGAAAGATGGAAAACAGAAGCTCCTATCCATTACTAACACTGTAACTTGTGCATTTAGACATGCATGTTTAATCATGTTTTCCACACAGATAGCAAGGATGTGAAATGAAAATTGATTGTCTTCACTGTCAGAAAATTTCTCATTTCTAGGTTGAATCTCTTCTTGATCAATTTCCATCCATTGTTCCTTGTCAGGCCTTTCAGTGCTTTGGAAAATAGGTTGACCCCCTCCTCTCTGTGACAACCTTCAAATATTGGAACACTGCTATCATGTCAGCCCTGGTCATTCTCTTTTCTAGACTGGCCATGCCCAGTTCTTGCAACCATTCTTCATGTTTTAGCCTCCTGTCTCCACTCCCATCTAGCCATCTAGGTTGCTTCTTCTCTCTACTCTTTCTAGAGTAGCAACATCTTTTTTTTTTTAATAGTGGAGACAAAAACTGGATGCAGTATCTTAGATGTGGTCTTACTAAAGTTTCATAAAGTCTTTTCATTTTGAATTGTAAAAGTTAAATGAAGCACACTGTTTTTAATTTCAAGTGTAAATGACATAATTTCAAGGCATTGTCTGAAAGCTTAATTAAGGCAGCATCTTAGAGATGAAAACAGGTGGTCTAAGAGCTGGATAGGTATTCCCTCCTCCCATTCCTCAATTGCTCATTTCTTCTTTCCATAAACTTTGAAAAAATATCTTTGCAGTCATAACACTACACAACTTTAAATAAGCAGGCTCAGTTTCACCATGTTTAGCTTATCTCACATGGTGATTTAATTAATTAATTTAATATAAATTAATATTGCCACCTATTCGCTCATGATCCTATCTAATGAGTGACTATATATTTGCACACTAGTAATGTGTGAGTTGACCTAACAATAAATTGCTTTGTATGGATTGTCATTTTTAAATGCCACTTAGAACACAGACAATGGACCAAGCTACCCACTTAATACCAAGTTAAACCAACACACAGAATGACTATTGACAAACCAGTTTATACTAAATTAAACTTTATTGACTAAGGTTTGTTCTCCAGACAGTGTGATTTGATGAACTATGGCAGTATGCATGCAATCAATGAGCTTGACAATAGTTTTAAAAGTGAATGTCAAACAACTTAGTAAAACATATTAGATAAACATTTAAATCTGTGTTGCTGTAAAATGAAACCGAGGCTGCATGAACTGTGCTGAATTAAACCGCACTGGGGTTGAAAATGGAAAATAAACACTGGTATATTTCCTTAGTATATATTTCAAATAAATTAGAATTGTATTCTTTCAGCCTCACTTACAACCCAACAAAAATGTGTGCAAATATTAAAACTGTCATTAAGCAAAAATGGACTATCAAAAGTGAATTGAACCATGTTATTATTGAGCTAACTTACAAGTGAACAAGTGTAACATTCTCGATATCTTAAAATCAACATAGGGATTATTAGTACAGCTCAAAACAGTTTATGTAAGGATCTATTTACACCATCCAATGAGGTTTCAGTGCAGATAATTAATTTCTCCACCTCTCGAGCTATCACATGATAACTGTAGTTACTGCACAATATGGATGTGTAATTTATCCTCAAGTCTCTCACATTATTGGCAGGCTAACAATCTTCCCTTCTCCCAGTACTACCATCATTGTTATTCAAGCATAAATTATAAAAAGATGGAGAAACAATAAGAATTCTTCCTTAATTTTAAGGAAAGATAATTAATGGCAAAAATATGCGACTTTGGATGTTTAACTGAGAAGTTTTACTGTGGCAAATGTCTAGCTGGAATGCAAATGGAAGTTTTTCAACAGCCACCAGGACTTGATTCTTAAAATATCCTTAATTCGTGAAATACACTTACTACAAAATAAATGGAAATATTGAAATTCTTTAAATGAATACCTGATTTGTCTGCACTGCTGGAATCTTTTAATGTAAACATGATAGTGACCCATAATAACCCAGAATAGTTAACCATTTTATGGGTGTATCAGTGCAATTGTATAACAACCACAAATAACTCCAGTTATCGTATAGCAACCACAAATAACTCCAGTTATAGTGGCTGTGATTCCAACCACACAGTTGTCCGATCTCCTGCTTCTGATGGAATTTAACCGTGAAAAGATTTGCACCTAATAGATGACTGCATCAGACAAAAATTGTTTCATTTGTCCAGCTTCACATTTTATAGCTAGTAATTAATGAATGCTATGGTAGGGTCCACACACAACATTGAGCCATTTTGCAGTTTGTTGTTAGTCTATTATGTGATAGGATAGGATATAATAGGGGGCAATAAAACACAATTGGAAATCATAATTTGTTGGTTTGCTAATTGGAACCACAACTTCAAATGATTATGCAAGTGGATGCATTTGTGGTTTCTAACTGATTCCCAATTTGATTTCATATCCTTCCCAAGCATCTAAACTATTTCACAGACAGACATGGCAAAAACCAAGGTTTACAAAGAAGGGGAAACAGCATTAATAAAACAAACCACCCATGATTTTTCTGATAATCTGCAAAATTGTTTCTGGCTTGTTTCAGGATGGCCACCCAACCATAGCTAAAATAATGAGATTTTGAATAGCATCCCATACGCAAGTTGATAGAATCTTTGTGGTAGTGGTAGGATGAAATTTAATAAAATTGAAAAATCCTTGAACTGATTCCTTAATGTAGGTTGGGAGATCTGAAACAGGAAGAAAATGGTCAAAGCATATTGGGTGGGCCTTGTCTGAAATGTAATTGATTGATTCCAGGGAAACAGATAATAACTGCACGACAAGTTCATCCCAGGAAATTGTCCCAAAGTGCACATTTTAGCAATGGAATGTTCTTAATAGAAAAACGATCAATATCTGACTTAAGGCTGCCAGTTGTTCAGTAAAAGAATGATATCTCCATTTCATCCTAAACTGTCCCCCCCCCAAATTTCAGTGTAACTTTTTTTAGTATAACAAAAATGAAAGTTTTTAGAAAAATCAACGTATTACAGACATACATTTTCTGACATTATATAATCTTTCTAAAACAAAACAAAAAAACCAACTCCCCTACTGTTGGGTTGACTAAGTTTTTCTTTTAAACCAGCTACCTTAAATACCACTATGTGCTGTTCTCCCTCACATCACCCCCTGCTTCCCAGTTACCAGAAAAAAAAATCAACATTTTTTTAATATATATATATAAAATTATATATTGCTTGTTAAAATCTCCTGGCTGAGATTGTTAAAGTACCACCTCCGTGGGAACCACATGAACACCACGTGCTAATGCAATTCGTATTTCATAGTCGCATTGACTACTGCAATTCCAAAGGGCTAGATCTCCAGATCATCAGGTCGTGGTCTGCTGCTGGCTCGACTGCTGGCTCGACTTGGTGGCCGCTCTACAACTGTGAGAGGCTGGAGCTCATGGCTACAGCCCACTTTTTTTGTGCTCTCTGGCTCATCGTTAAATTCAAAGTTCTGGGCGTGTGAGTTGGAAATGGTGCTCCCGGCTTGTCCAATCCTGTTCTGTTCAGCACTATAGTTTGCCCAGTTTTGTTCACTCGCTTGTTTGTTGTAGTTGCGACAGGATGATGTATTGTTCCTATCTCCAGTGACAAGCTTGTATCCTGGTGGAGACATGGGAGACAAGGGGGCCGTTGGAGAAGAGCACCCGTTGAAGTAGGCGTATTTGGGAGATCCACAATCCTTGGAGGGACTTAGGCCACTGTTAGGAGAAAAAGGATTGCTTTTGGTCTTCATGCGGTCTTTAACGCTCTTGAGGGTGACATAAAAAATCTCAATGACATTGAGGGTCAGAGATATGATAGATATTACCAGCATGAAGATAATAAAGATGGTTTTCTCTGTGGGACGGGAGAGGAAGCAATCCACTTTGTGTGGACATGGTACCCGTTCGCAAGTGTAGATGGCTTGCAGAGTGAATCCATAGATATACCACTGTATCAGCACAAAGGCCACCTCAAAGATAGATTTGAAAATGATGCTGATGATGTAAGTACGAAGCAGTCCACCACGCATTTTAACCTTGCCGTGTTCTTCAATCCCATACTTGAATTTTTTAATCTCTATCTGCTTTAGAGGGAGGTCTACATTTATTCCCCCACTTTGGACCAACTTGAGCTCTTCCTCTTTCCTATTTAGTTTCTCTTCTTTTCGCATCACATAGAAGACGTGCGCTAAATACAAAAGGGTTGGCACCGAAACAAAAATGAACTGTAGCACCCAGAAACGCACATGAGATATCGGAAATGATTTGTCATAACAGACATTTTCACAACCTGGTTGTTGAGTGTTGCATCGGAAAGCTGACTGCTCATCTCCCCAGGCAGATTCCACTGCTGTCCCCAGAAGCAAAATTCGGAAAATGAAAAGGACAGAGAGCCACACCTTTCCTCCAGCAGTAGAGTAGGCTTGGACTTTGTCAAGGAGCCTACCAAGAGCGCTCCAGTCACCCATCTTCTGTACCTGCTTCCTGAAAGAGAACAAAGGAAAGAGCTGAAGCATGGCCTGCACAGTTCATTCATGACTATTCTTAAAAAGACATAGAGTGCGTGCATGAGGATGAGATGATGAAAACTGCATGTGAAATTAAGAAAGGCAAATAAATGATCGGTTATGATCATAGGACTATTTTCTCATGTGATGCAACAAGGTCAAAAATCTGGAAATTTTATTGCACAAGCTTGTGTTCTTTGGAGTATTTGTGAGCACACCTATGTCATTATCAAAGGGTTTCTTTCTAATATTTTACACTGCAATTACAATTGAAAAGGAAAAAAAATATTATTCTGGGAAAATTTAAAAATAGTAAGGTATACTAATCAATCAATCACTTTAGCCCATTACTATGGAAGGATGTAGTGCATATCTTTTCTATTTAATTACAAGACAGCAGTATCTCTTTTCAATTTAATATAGATTTTTAAATTTGTTCTAACAAGCAAACTAACTTCACTGCTTCCTCAGGTGCTAGGAGGAGAGAGGAAAGAAAGCATTGTATGAATTACTCAAACAGTTCTAATGTTTTTCAACAGTGATTCATTTTAAAATTTTTACAGCTCTATCAATGCCTATGCAAAAAAAAAAATCTTAGGAAGATACATTTTTTAATGAACAGGGATTCTATTTTTGTCTTTTGGCAATCTGTGTAGTTCCTTAAATGAAAATATTTGGGTTAATAGATTTGATTCATATCCCATCTTTTTTGTTTATATAACACTGACATACATTTAATGATCACATTGAGATTTCAATCCTAAACATAGTTAGTTATGACTGTGCTCCATTGACTGAACACACTGGGGCTTCTCTAATTAAATATAAATACAAATGTGTTGTATATAAGCTGCTGATGTGTCGTATGCTACAGAATCCTGCTTTCTTTTTTAATACTGTTTATTTTATTTAACTTGATATAATGCCAACTGTTAGTGTCTCTTTTTGATCATTTGAAGGACAAGCTAAGGACAATTCTCTGTTCAACAAACATCCTTTATTTTTGAACAGCTCCCTAGTTCAAGGATGCTATAAAGTTAAAAGAATATGAATGAGAGGGAATCACCAAGAGCCTCTGGAGTTAGCATCTGGACAGGAGGCTGAACATTTCATTGGCATCTATATAGGCATTAATATTAAGACTCTTATCCATATATACACTTCTTAAATATATGATCTATTCCAGGGGTCTTCAAACTTGGCAATTTTGTGACTTGTGGACTTCAACTCCCAGAACCCCTCAGCCAGCAAAAGCTGGCTGAGGGATTCTGGG
>JAEANM010007922.1:0-17372 GCA_017656035.1 Myanophis thanlyinensis | reverse complement strand
AACAAACAAACAAAAAGTACAACGTATTGTGGTCTTGCTGCTTTTACTGCCATAGTGTAGGCCTGAAATTGGACTTATATCTGGTCATTGTTGCCAGCACTGCTGAAAGTATCTCCTTGGATGTTTAAGTAAAGCTTTTTCCACAACCTTCTAATTGCATCCCCCATAGTTTCCATTCTTTGCACTGTGGGGGAAGCTATAAATAGAAATGCTCCCATGGTTAAACTCAAAACTATCCCATATTTGTATTATGGAGTGAAGCAGAAATATAAGTTAACTATTAAGCAGTCAAGTTACATAATTATGAATTCCTATGGCTAAAATCTCTACTCCCACAGCATTAGCAAATACTGTTAAGTTGTGGAACTCATAATCTAAAACCTAAATTCCATGTAATCCTAAATCTAAAAACCTAAAATTACTACACCTAATAAAATAAAACTATTTTATACATAATATTAAATAAAAAATAAACTATTTTACATCCATATTAAAGTAGATGTAATAGGAGGATAACCAGCTCACTAAAAAGGCCGTCACATGGCAGCCATCTTGCCTTGCTAAAATCTCTACAATGTTTTTTTTACAAAGCTTACCATATATGTAGTTATAACTTGCATATGATTTTTAAAATCTTTCATTAAAGAACCACTGCTCCAGTGGTTTCCTTAAGCAACTAATGCTGGTTACACTATGGGAATGGTTCAGACCTGTTGATCAGGGAAGGGGTGTTGCATTAGCACTTAAGAGCTGGTCATTCCATCTCCTTTATCAGGTTCTTTATCTGGGACTTTATCAGTATGAGAGGCCTGTAAGGGCATTGTCAATAAACATTCGTTTAGTGACTGTTCAAAGTTACAACAACACTGAAAAAAGGGACCTATGATCAGTTTTCACAGTTGCAATGTTGCAGCATCCCCATGGTCATGTGATCCAAATTTAGGTACAGGCATTATTTATGACAGTTGTACTTCTCGGGAGTCATATGAACATTATTTGCAATCTTTCCAGCTGGCTTCCAAACAAGCAAAGTCAATGGGAGAGAACCAAATTTGCTTAATGCCCACATGATTCACTTAAGAACTACAGCAATTCACTTAACAGCAATGGCAAAAATGTTGTAAAATGGGGCACAATTCACTTAGTAACCAGCTTGCTTAACAACAGGAATGTGTGGTCGAGGACTACATGTACTGTGATTTGAAGTGAAGGGAAGCGATGGATAAACGGGAGGATTCAGCTATGTACCTCACTACCTAACACAGTTCCTGAATGAGCTAACATCGTCTCACAAGTGGTGTTGGAGGCCTTTGTCTTGAGAAGATTCATAGTGAGATCACTCCCATAGCAATAGCACTTATATACCATCCTATAGTGCTTTATAGCACTCTATGGGCAGTTTACAATATCAGCATATTGTCCCCAACAATCTAGATCCTCATTTTACTGACCTTGGAAGGCTGGAAGGCTAAGTCAACCTTAAGTTCAACCAGGATTGAACTCCAGGCTGTGGGCAGAGGTTGCCTGGAATATTGCATTCTAACCACTGCACCACCAGGGCTCTAATAATTTTTATGCACAATTAAATAGTTCCCATGACTTCCCTTAGAAAACTTCACATCCAAGTCTGAAGGAGGATGGCTTATACATGCCAATTTCAAAATGATATCCTTGGCAATTATGACAATTTGTTGTAACATATTCTCAGTGGCGCTCAGATCTTGATTATATTGGTTCATCTCAGAAGAAATAGGAACTCTCCAAGGATTTCTGGGAGATATTTTCTTGCACCTGGATGGCTGCTCTATAGATATGAAACACCAACTCTTCCAGATAATTGACAAGATAGCCCCTAATTGTACTTGCTCTATGATGTGTCATTTAGTGTATGGTTGTATATAAAGCAATTGCAAGCATTAAAAAGTAATGGCAGGAGGCAGAGGTGAAATTCAGCAGGTTCTAGCAGGTTCACTAGAACCGGTAGTAAATTTTCTAAGCAGTTTGGAGAACTGGTTGTTAGAAGAAATCTCCTTTTGTTTTTTCCCACTTTACAGGGTTAATCCTGTAAGGAAGGCAGGAAAAAAAATATTCTGGTGATGTTTCTAGCCTAATCTTTATTGCCCTGCTTACAAAAACTGCCCACCCAGTCACATGACCCCCCCCAGCCACGCTCACCAAGCCACGCCCACAGAACCGGTAGTAAAAAAATTTGAATTCCACCACAGGAAGCTGGAACAACTATATTATGGGTTTAGGGACATGTCAGGTCGGGAACAATCTATGCTGAAACATTCACAATTGAATAACTGAATCACATTCCTGAGTGTAGCATGGGGAACCACTGATGAGAGTTATTTTGAATTGTTAGGTAGATGATCTAGTCCTTAGTGGTTCTGGCCTATGTCCAGCTTCTACCTAGCTTTCATTGTTCACAGTTGGGTGCTTCTTCATAGACAAGATTACTTGGATTCATGCTGAGTTTGATGTTATTTTGAGAAAAACCATGCCAAAGGTGTCCATCATACCATCTTGTAACTTCTGTCTGAGTCAGTATTGTGGTTTGTCTCCTGAGGAAGAAAATAAAAGTTTTTGGATCTGTTTGTGCCACTACTGATACACTGAACCCAGTGGTGGTATTCAGCCCGGCAGCACCAGTTCTAGGAAATCGATAGTGGTGACGAGCATTTGAGTCCACCCACCCACCCCTCTCCTATCCTGTCCTATATCCCCCCCCCTTTTTTTTTCTAGTTCAGCTGAATCACGAGGAACAGCTGTTTTTCATGCCTCCACAGCCTTCCTACTCACCTAGGCTGCCTCAGGTAAATTTAATAGCTGCACTTTTGAAGCCATGCGGCAGCGTGAATGGCACCATACACACTCACAGAACCAGTAGTAAAACCAATTGGATCCCACCACTGATTGAACCCCTCTGAAATCTAGGTTACAAGGGCTTTTAAAGACTTTTGACTGTCAGTGATCTCCAATACTTCACTTTTGTGGTTGAGTTTCCTATCACCTTAAAGGAAATGTAGATAAAGCTCTTTCCTAAGAAATTATCTTTGGATCTAGCTGATTTTAACTACGTGCCATATTTAGCCAAAACATTAAAGAAGACATTGTTTTTCCAGGAGGACTTAAATTAAACAGAACTTTTTGATCCTTTTCAATCTGGTTTAGGCCTAACTGAGTTAGCACAGGTTTTCCAAAGCTGAGCTTGAGCATTGGAGGAAGAGCACTGGTGTGGAGGGTATAGAAATAGGTGGTAGATTTATTATCCCTGCTTCCTATGCTGCTCTTCCACAAAATGGCTGCTGCAAGTTCCCCCTCCATCGTCTTTTTGCTCAGAAGTTTGTACTAATTGTTAATCCCCTCTCTCCCCCTTCTTCCCCACCCATTTTTTTGAACAAAGCAGATTGGAAGGGGGAGAATGGGTAGAGAGGGAAGGCTGACAAGCATGGGAATCTGGAAGTCTATTCAGTGGTAATTATGGCCTCAATATGACTGGGAGTTGCAGGAGAGATGGGGGTGGGAAGGGCTGTCCGTATATAGAAGGGCAACTCTAACAGGCCAGAGAGACAGCCTCCTCCCCCCAGTTTGCTTAGGCTGATAGAGGTCTTGAAACAAGGGCTTGGCTCTTGCAAAACAGGAAAATGAGGCTGAGCAATATAGGAAGGGGGTGATGGCTACAGTAAGACAGAGAAAAACTGGGGATGCAAGCCCAAGACAGGTGAATGATATCCAGCATGCTGCTACCTTGTCAGAGATCCAGTGTATGAGAAAGGCTTGCTGGTACTATTGCCTCAAAGCAGTTTGGAGAAGAAAGCTGAGATATTTCTACATCTGGTTTCCAAGCCACACTGTCCCATTCTCAGCAAAGAAGCATCACTCCCATTGGTTCAAGGAAATGGTGATTATTAGTAATCATGCAATGATCTTGTTTTCTGTTCCTTAAGAATCTCAGCCTTGTTTGATTATATCAACATCATAGTAATATTGTTAAAATTAATTTCATGATTAAAGCACTTTGTTGTGTGAAATGAGGTCCTTCCTTTTTTATTTAAACCAACCATGCAAAGTCATTGGGATTAGGAAGGCATAGAAATGTAATAAATTGTTATTAACTATTAAAAACAATCTCGTGGTCCCACTTCCCCCATTACTTCAAACCCAATATATGAATTGCTACTTCTAAAGAGCCAGATTTCTTACCGATGATCTCCTTCAAAAGGATAGTAAGTAAAACATGGAGCAAAAGACTGTTCTTTTACAGTGACTTGTCTTGCTGGGAATCTTAAATCTTCTTGCTCTTCGAATATTCAGCAGCCCAGAAGAAAAATAGGACTCATCTACAATATATAGTGTAAGGATTGCAACAATCATCATATAAGACAAACAGGAAGAAGACTGGCAGATCACATCCATGAACACCAACTAGCAGTCAGAAGACACAAACTCCTTAATTTCACAACACATTGACATCTTAACCATAATTTCAACTGGGAAACTGAGCATTCTAGTTCAAGTCAAGTCCAAAAAACGCAGGAGAATTCCTGGAAGCCTGGCACTCAGCTAAATCAGTCATCACCAGGCACATAGAGATAAACAGCATCTAGATAGCATGCAAATACATAATCAAAAAAGCCAAAAAAGAAACAAAAAGACCAAAACACTTCTTCACCAGCAATCAACATCCAAATGAGCATAGATTAACACTAGACCAGCAATCAAGAAGTAAACTATACCTCACCAACTTGGAAACCATGAACTCCGACAAACAAGCTAACAGTAAACAGCCTAATCAAGGAACCACCCAAACCACCTCCACTAACATTCACAGGGCAAGTATATAAAATAAGAGCAAACCTCGTTCCCTTCTAGTGCTGATGATGTTATCTAGTTTGGTAATGAAAAGTCTTCAAAAAAAATAATAATCAAGCTCAAAGAACATTAAGGACTCCACAAGCCAACCATTGCATGGTAGCGTAAATAATTAGAACTTGGATTCTAATTTGGTCAGAATAAGTGCTTCATGTATCTGAGCATGTCTGTGTGTCATAAGTTAGCTATGTAAAGTAACAGAAAGACCTCCTAGCTATGATTAGTTTCATTCCTTTTCTCATGGAAGATTGTTTAGTGTATCTGTTTCTCAGCACTGCTTGTATCTACTGATTGGAATGAAGCTTTTGCCCAGAGGGCTGTGATAATTGCAGCTTTGAGTCACAATCCCTTATGTGACTTATACAATGTATAATTAACAGAATAAAAAAAGGATGATCAGGTTATGCCAGGAAGTTCTATGCCCTCTGAATTGCAGAGGAAGGTGGAGGGAGTGATGGAATTACCTGATTGACAGATTGCCAATAGACAAAGATAAGAGCTTGTCATAAAGATGAATCCTTCTATTGACTGATGGTTCCAGAGACTAGGTGCTGTGAAAAGCCAATCTACCTTAACTGTAGAGGACATGAAGCTTATCGGAGGCTTTCTGCAGGTGCAAGTCACTTCTCATGAGGAGGGTGGGATGAAAATAATGAATGGATGTTTATATTTCCTTATGTGCAACTATTAGAAGCAAAGCCAATTAGGGCTGGGCAGGGGCCTAGTTCAATATTTTACTTCTAGATTTGAAGCATCTATCAAGTAGAGGCTAGTGCAGATTGTACTTGGAACAAGGAATTTTATTTCTAAGGAATTCATGTTAAAAATCAGAACTGAACTGACTTTAAAGTCTTCTGCACCAAAATAAGACTACTGATTGAACGACGGTCACCAAACCTTTTTCACGGCACCTATACAACTGATGGCTGAGTTTTGCATGTGTGTTAAATCACAGATAGTCAGAAACCCTTGCTGATCTACTAGGTATTACAAGTACTTTATCATCTTTTGATTCTGGCATAGATAATCACTTTGCACAATATATGTATTCTTTGTACATACCACTTAAATGAAAAAGAAATGAAACCAGTGGTGAAATTCAACCTGGACACACTGGTTCTAGCGAACCGGTAGTGGTGTTGAAGTTTGGTCCTGCCCCCTCCCCTACTCCTGCCCTTTCCTATCCTATATCCCCTTCATTTTTTTTCTGTTTTACTCACCTAAATTGTGCAGAACAGCTGTTTTGTGGGCATCTGCAGTCTTCCCAATCACCTGGGCTGCCTCAGGAATGGAAAAACTTGTGCTTTAGAAGCGGCATGCACACAAAACATGCACACATTGAACTGGTAGTAAAATCGGTTGAATTCCACCACTGAATGAAACATTAACACTTTTGAAACATTTATGTAGGAGATTACCAGGCTGAGTGCAGGGGGAAGAGTCAAATGCATCATATGTCTTGAGTCCTTTTGTGCCCACAAGAGATCTAAGTCCACCTTGAATTCCATTGACTTAAGTACTGCCAATTTGCTTTGACCATTAGTACTTCAGATTCTTACAGAGAGCTGAAATTTGCAATAAACTTACATAAGATTCGAACTGCTCGAGTTTCTGGATTTCCATGCTTGACAATTTATGTATACAAGTAGTCCTCCACCTACAACCACAGTTGAGCCCAAAATTTCTATTACTTAGAGACAGTGAGTTTTATTCTGTTTTATGACTTTTGCTGCCACAGTTGTTAAGTGAATCACTGCAGTGATTAAATTAGTAACACAGTTGTGAAATGAATCTAGTTTCCTCATTGACTTTGCTTGTCACAAGCTCACAAAAGATAATCACTTGACCCTGGAACACTGCAACTGTCATAACTATGAATCAGTTGCCAAGCATCTTAATTTTGATCATGTGACCATAAGGATCCTGCAATGGTCATAAGTGTGAAAAATGGTCATAAGTCATTTTTTCAGTTCTGTTGTAATTTCAAATGGTCACTAAATGAATGGATGTAAGTTGAGGGCTACACGTATATTGAGCTGAAGAAATATACCAGATGTTAACTTTGACTTTGTTATAACTTGAATAAAAATTACTGTTTTGTGCTTTCCTCTAAACTTTAGCTCTAATCATGCAGAAAGCACATTAAATGAAGTTTCCAGTCATGCTCAGAAAAAAAATGTTTAAAATGTAATTATAATTTAAATCTAATCTAGTTTCTGGTTTGGCCCCACTCATTTCTTGCCCTGCCCCAGCATGTTCTTTCAAAGGCTACAATTTTCAGATCCAAAAAAGTTCAGAATTTTATTACTCTGTAGAATACAATCTGGACTCTGCACACACAGGCTTTGCAGAAAATAAACTCAGCAAGTACTGCACATTCAATATGAAACCAAAGTTTTGCTTGATTTTGGAACTGAAACAGAGACACAAGACTTGGAAAACTAATACTACAATGAGGAGTAGAAGGAATTTATTTGCTATATGACCTAATTATGATAACCATGACAGTTTTGAATTCTGTGAAATAGCCTTTCTAATACAACTTTCGTTCTTTCACTTTGCATTGCTCTGTCTTGTTGCAAACTGATAAGAATATTTACACATATGCAATTATTTTTTTGCATTTCTATACTGGCCTTTTTCTTCAAAGCATTACAATAATTCGGTAAAGTAGGTCAGACTGAGAGATACTGAATGGTCCAAGGTCAGCTAATGAGTTTCACAGTTGAGAAAAGATTAGAAACAGGGTCTTTCTAGTTCTATATCTAATGATACAATTTTTTTTTTAAAAAAGAACTGGGCAGAAGTTGGCTCCAATACTATTTATACTGGCTGATGCAGTATTTGTCAGTATTGTAGGTTTAGCAAATTGGATAATTGACTTTTGCTGATTAGGACTGAATGATGATTTTTTATAATTTGATTATTGGTAAGAGATGAAATGTTGGGAAAAGAGATTTATTCTCATTGTTGCTGAAATGTTATAGAAGGTGTTAACTTATTGAAATTGGTTATACTTGTCTGAAGAGAGTGGGGAGGTATCTTTTACATACAGGCAGTCCTTGATATATGACCATTTGTTTAATGACTCATTAAAATTGTGACGGCACTTTAAAAAGTGACTTATGACCAGTTATCACGCTTAATGACCATTGCAGCAACCCTGTGGTCATGTGATCAAAATTCAGGTGCTTGGCAACTAGCATGTATTTATGAGGGTTGTGGCATTCTGGCATCACATAACCATTTGTGACTTTCCAAGCTAGCTTCTGACAAGCAAAGTCAATGGGGAAAGCCAGGTTCACTTAATAATTGTGGTGATTTGCTTAACCCCCATGGCAAAAAAAAAAAAAAAAGGCTGTAAAATCAGAATAAAACCAGATATTAGTAACTCACTTGCCTCACTTATTGACAGAAGCTCCATTCCAATTGTGGTCACAAGCTGAAGTCTATCTGTATCCTCTTTCCTTTTTTATTTTTTCCCCCAATCTCTTTTAATTCCTTTCTTTTCCATGTTGTCTGCATTGTCATATCGTCTTTATATCTTCATGCTAAGCATCAATGGACAAGAACTCCTCATTTTCTCAGCCACATTTGAGTACAGGTAGTCCTCAACTTACGACCACAATTGAGCCCAACATTTCCCCATTGACTTTGCTTGTCAGAAGGTCTCAAAAGGGGAACACGTGATCCCAGGACATTGCATCTGTCATAAATGTGAATCAGTTGTCAAGCATCCAAATGTCAATCACATGACCATGGAAATGCTGCAATGGTCATAAGTGTGAAAAATGGTCATCAATCATTTTTTTCAGTGCTGTAGTAATTTCGAACTATCACTAAGTGAACTGTTGTAAGTTGAGGACTACCTGTATGTTAAACAATACAGGTTTTAGTAACTTACTATATTATGATTATCAGCAGAGTATGAGCATTTTGTCTGGGATAAATTAAAACACGCACAACATAAACATGGATAACTGCAGTTTAGGGCATTTCTTAGGCTCGTTGTTTTGGATTTCTTTTGAAAATTGAATTCTACACATTGACCATTAGCACGACCACATCACTGACTGTAAAATATCTTCTATTAGCAGTTATGGACTGTAAAATTTCTGCTCATACTGGTAGAAGAAAATAGTGATTCTGTGTACTGGGTTAGGATGGACTCTGTGTTTGCTATGGAAGGTGTATGTATGTGCTGCGTAAATGGCTAAGAGTTTGTTTCCTTTCCTATTATTAGTAGCTTTAATGCCTTTTTGATCTTCTTTTTACTCCCTATTAGCTGACCAGAATCATCAATGAGCAGGCAATCCAAGAAATGTAAATGATAAATAAAATACATACTAATATCTGATTTTATTCTTAAGGGACTCCAGGGAAACAGAATGATAAAATTAATATACTATACAACAATTAGTGCCAGTATAAATATAGAGAACATGAGCTACTGACATGCATGACGTAATTAATGAAGCACCAATAAAAAAGAATATTTGTAGCTAAGGGTTGAAATGAGGGGGCCTTTGGTGCTAAGCTTGGTCGTTTTCTTGCAAACATTTTATTACCCAGACTTGGTAACACCATCAGGGCCAGTCAGAAGTAGAACTGATGATGTTAGCTAGTTTGAATAATAAAACATCTGCAAGCAAATAACCAAGCTCAGAGAGCACCAAGGACCTCTCAAATAATGAAGTAAAATACAAAACACAAGTTTGATACGTTAAATGTTGGTGAGGTTTATCATAATACAAAATACATTAAGGAAAATTTTAATACTGTAATTGTTAGTGGTTTGTGTTTTCATAGTAAAGGAGAGAGCTCACTGCTTGGAGCTTTTATAAGCTAGAAAGAGAATAGAATAAAAGGATTGAAGTGGAAGCAAAAGGCAAGTGCATTCATCTCTATTACAGAGTCAGGATGAGGACCAGCCAGTCATGCCAAAGATTCCCAGAAAATATGTGTACTTTCTTTTAGGGAAAGAAGACATTACTCAGCAGAAAGAAGGACCTAATAAAAGATACTCGGCTTTTTAGCTGTACCAATCCCAGGTAAAAGTGAACAGCCCAAAACTGTGCAGTGAGCCAATGAAGATAATTATGAAACATGAACAATAATACCTTCCTACAATATCCACAGATGTACACTGGATGCAGTAGGCAAACATATACAAGCCAGTTTTGATTCTGTTGAAAAGGCCTTCTTTCTGCGTCTAGCAAAATTCTTACCAAACAGAACCTCTAAGGCAGTGATGGCAAACTTTTTAGAGACCGAGTGCCCAAACTGCAAGTCTCACTCGCGACATGAGCATGCCGGTGAACTAAAGACCAGCTGACTGTCAGGGAATTGGGGCATCACAACACCCGCACTTCTGCAGGAAAAGCAACTGACATCTGGGAGGTGAGATCTTTTTCTTTTGCGAGAAGTTGGAATTGAGTCACTTAACTTTTCTTTTAGTCCCACAAACTTCTGTTTCCCTGCAAATGATGATGAGAAATGCCATGGAGAAACACAGTGCAGCTGAGCTGGAGCGACGGCGCGCATGCCCACAAAGAGGATTCTGAGTGCCACCTCTGGCACTTGAGCCATAGGTTTTCCACCACTGCTCTAAGGAATGCAACTCAGACATGCCTTTAGCCTCCCATTCCTATGGAAATATGGAGTCCTTCGTGTTCCTTATAGCATGCAGTGTACAGAATAGTCTCCTTTTCTTTGGTAGCAAGAGATGGTACAGTGAAAAAACAACAACACCAGGATGCCTTCTGGTTACTTCGCCTTGTCTCCCAAAAAATTTACTGCGCATGTTCATCCTTTAAAAAGGTTGATTTTAACTTTAAAACTATTTAAAAGAAGAAAATGGAGTGCAGTTTTGAAATTGTGATTGATCTAATTGTTGGAAGCCTCAGTGAGCTGGCATGTGAGCATGTGTGTGAATGGTGGGTGTGCGGGCATGTGTGACAATAGCGGGATTGTCGGTAGGAATGGCGCATGCTAGCAGTGGAAAAGAGCTTTGGTTTGTGTTTTTGCCTATTGTTGGGCATATTTATTGCGCTGCCCTTTTGGGGAATCTATTTGACTGACTTATATACCTATTTTAGTTTCTTCTTGTGATGTAACATGTTTACCAGGAGCAGCTCTGCTGCCTAGATTAAGGTTTTTTTCTTTTCTTTTTCCTGTTCTACTCTTGTCTTATCAGCAAGCAGGCGGGAACAGACCAGGCACACTAAGTCCTAAGCTGTCATCTCAAACAACGCAGGTCTCGGTCCCCTCCCCTCCCCAAACTCCTTTTCTTCTCTGCTGCAATGATTAGGGTAATGAAAATCTTGGAGGCTTCTCTGGCCTCTGAATAGGAGCTTTGTCTTTGTCAAGAAATGACTTGAAACTTATCTGGAGGAAGGTGATAGTTATCTGAAGGCTTCTGAACAAAAATTGGGATCCTGACTCGATACAGAGAGCTTGTAATTTAAACTTCAATCTACTTATTAGAAACGTGACATACTGGTTTAATAATATGAGCATCAGAAGAATCATCTGTGTTTTCCCTTTCCCATCCCTTGTTTTACTAGGTTTGGTATTCATCATTCAATGCATCTCCCCCCCCCATCAATAAGATTTCATTTATAATAATGGCAGCTGTTTAGAAACATCAAACACAAGTATTTTGTCAGATGGTTCTCAGTAGTTGCAAATCATCCGAACATGGATTGCATTCCTCAGCACATTCTCAAGAATAAAAGGTCTGACAAATATGTAGGGGGACTGAAAGGCTAGTCTTATCATTATTTCAGGCCAGATAGCTGTATGTCAACGAAGTCATAATTATTCAGGGTTGGTTCAGATATTAAGATTTATTTCACAGAATGTTGAAAATAGTTGGTGCAATGCAATGGTTCTGTTCAGAAGTCATATGTAACCATAGATATATGTTTATTGCCAGACTGTCATATTTGTTTCCTGGTAATGAAAACTATGGGAATTATTATTTAAAGTTTTTTTGCATATACTTCAGAAATATACAGACACACCCATGCATCATTTTGTGTAATATACGTACAGAACTGAAACCCTATCATTCTCTATTGGATGCAAAGTCTGCCATGTATTCTTGTGGCGAAAATAAGATTGATCTAAGGAAATATAAAATTATTTTTAATTGCTGGCATTCTGGGGATACTTGTTTAAACTTTGCACTTTATGGAAAACATTCACAGAAACAAAAATCATATTTATGCAGATAGGTAATGCATTTTGA
The DNA here is from genome assembly GCA_017656035.1 of Myanophis thanlyinensis. Classification (NCBI taxonomy): domain Eukaryota; kingdom Metazoa; phylum Chordata; class Lepidosauria; order Squamata; family Homalopsidae; genus Myanophis; species Myanophis thanlyinensis. Next base: position 5,242 of record JAEANM010007922.1, on the reverse strand, counting down.
ATAACAGAAGTCATCACTAGACTGGAATGTTTTTAATACATAAATAATGCAAAAACTAAGACATATGCTGGTCATAAAATTAAGTTTGGACTTGACATTGGAAACCAAACTTATTTCAACTATACCAATTCAGACAACACACAGTTCAATCTAAAAAAAAAAATCCAAATCTAAACTAAACTAAAAGTAATTAAATATCTAAAAGTCATTTCTCACATTGGTTGGAATGGAAGATGCAAATGGTTGTAATTTTTTTAAAACATTTTTTGACATTTCACTTTTTGAAATAAGAGTACATTGTGCTGAGAGAATGAAATCAAATCAATTTTATTAGCAAGGTAAAAAGAAATCTCAGTAATAATTATCAAATAGAACAAAGATAGTCCAATTATCATTAACCTTAAATGAATTCTCTCATTATGTTTGCTTGCCAACTACAAAATAAATTTGGAGTTTTTATTTTTCTGTTTGTCAAATTTTAAAACTGCCCAGAGGGACTGGTTCTCAACTTCTTCAGATTTTTTTTTAGAAAGGAAAAGTTGGTCGATTTTTTAAAAACAGAATTAGATAGTATTGTTTCCTTCTGTGAGGGATAAACCCTGCCAAGTTTCAGAGGGATTAGAGTATTGACTCATGTGCAAGGAAAGTATTTAGGTGATTAAAAGTTTTCAGGTGATTAAAAAAAATCCCTAATTCCCGATGTTGCTTGGTTGATAAATTATATGAAAATAGCAGATACTGTAAAACAGGTCTCTACTAAGAAATGAAGTTATAGAATGATAGATGGGGCTGTACTAATTACCAGCACAACTGATTTTGACAGAAATATAGGGGGCTTGTTATCTTCCTTAGGATTTAGCAGAGATAAGCAATTCTTTTTTTTTCTCCATGGGCCTTATTTTGCACACTGGAAATTGTCCAATCTCACCAAGGATGGTTCAGAAAGCCATCCAGCTCAAAGTTAAGAAAAGTGGGTCTAGGGATTAAATATGTGGAAACATAGGCTGAATCACAGGAATCACTGTGATTTTTAAGCTTTGGGGTTTTTTAAATAGTGTATTTGGGGACAGAATGTAATTACATTAGCAGACAAGTGCACGTGTACCAATTTTCAAATAGGCAGAAAGAATGAAGCCTATTGTGCCAAAGGGAAGGAACATTGATAAAGAATGATGCTATCCCTTTCTAAAAGTGAAGGAGGAAATTATGTGGTTGAGGCAAAAATAGTAACAACTTCCTCCAACCCGGGTGTTTTCCGTATGTGAGGATTTCAGAGCAAAATTCCTCAGCCAGCCTAGACATTGCTTTGCTTTGAATTCTGGGAGTTGAAGACAAACCAGCAAGGCTGGCATTGATCTGAATCAGAGACTTAGATCTACCCATGCTATCATGGCACCCAAGATAGCAATGGCTCTCCAACAATTTCATTCAGTTTCTACTTCTTTTTAAGTACTTTCTATCCTTTCCAGGTCTTCTGTCAACATTTTGCAAAGGTCTTGGATGGTCTGCCTTTCTTCTTCTTCCTTTCAGGAGGCAGGTAGTACATACTTGAGAGACACTGGTTTTAGCAGACACAGAGTGCAAAGAATACCTTGTGTACCATGGACATGGAGATTTTCCATAAAACAAATCAGACCTTAAGTCAGGTCAGCTGACTAAGGCAGCTCACAGGTTAGCATTATACACCTACTTTAAGGGATAGTATACAGCTTAATAGTATCTCACAACCCGAAGAGCTCTTTACCACTTTTTCTCAATGCTGTAAGTGTGCATCTGTTAGTCTGTTTTCAAGGCTACCTGTAAGTTGACATATCATTTAATTTAATGCTTCTTCCCACCAACAGTGCTCCGAAACTTCTACGCCTGCACAGTAGAAAGCATCCTGACGGGCAACATCACTATGTGGTTCGGGAACAGCACCATACAGGACAGGCAAGCTCTACAGAGGGTGGTACGCATAGCAGAGTGCATCATCTGCACCAAGCTCCCTGAACTGCACTCCATCTACAACAGACGATGCCAAACTACAGCCAGGAAAATAATTAAGGACCCCAGCCATCCCAACAACAGACTGTTCACCATGATGCGGTCAGGAAAGCGCCTCCGTTCCTTGAAAGCCAACACAGAGTGACTAAGGAGGAGTTACTTCCTACAGGCAATACGGACCCTAAACCAAACCACAAAATCCCAGGACTATAAAGTATTCCTATAACCTCTCTCAACAACTCCCTAACTTATTCTCCCTCCCTGTCTATACTATTCTCTTGCCCTACTACCTACAGTCGTGAGCAGTCGCATAACATTTCACTGCATTTCGTACCGTGTTATGACTTTGCATGTGATGAATAAAATTTAATTTGATTTGATTTATTTGATTTACATGCTTCTGTGTCACATAATTATTTTCATTTGGTTCTTTCACGTCCTCTTCAACCATTCTCTTGATATATTAATCTAATACTTTTCAATCCAGAACTCATGCTTTGCCGTTGTCCTTCCACTGTCTTTTCTTTCATTTCTTTCCTTTTTTTCCATGTGCATTTTCTCAAGGTTCAGTGTTGATAATGTTTAATTCTGTAAGAAATGGTTTGTTCCCCCAGACACACACCAAAAAAGACACCATTCTCATTTTTCTTGTTTTTCTAAATGGCCCAATCTCTTTTCTTACTCTCTCATCTTGCTCTTCTCCATCCTGACATGTCACCTAACCGAATATTGTTTTCCTCCAAGTATCATATCATTTGCAGCAATCTTGTACAATTTTGTCCCAAACTCATATCCAGTTCTTCCATAGTTATCATTCACTTAAATGTAAAATGCAATTAACCTGATCAAAGTGACCCAGCAAGAAAATGTTTTTTTTTTAATGAGAAAACTGAATAAGCTTCCTTTTGCTATCAATCTGATTCTTTATGAAGAGGGTCCTGAAGAAAGTTAGTGAAATGCCAGGCTTCAGTTGGCCCATTGCAAGGCTTTGTTGTCTCATCCAGCTGTTCGGCTCTATGCCAGCATGACCATTTCTGTTTTGGTTGTTCCATTACCAGATGGTACTTCAATTTTCAGAGATGGAATACTTCTGTATCCAGAAGAAAGCTCTTGTTTGTCTGTAAGTTTTCAGGACCCTTTGGGCAGACATTGGAAACAAAAGGGTAATTTCACCGTGCAGTTGGACCCCTTCCTCAATAGGTCGCCCCAGAAGTAAAGCCCACCAGATTCAAAGGAAAAACAAGAGGCCATCCAAGTATCCATGCGATCATAGAGTTTACTTGGATGACTTTTCTTAGTGAACAGGAAGTAACTAAATTGAATTAAGATAAATTTTGTGCTTAATTCTTTTATTTAATAATATCTATCTATCTAATTCAGACATTGGTCTCTGAATTCTTACAAAAGGTTAAAACAAAAGCCTAAATTATTCTTTATTATCCTATAATTATGGATTTTTACAGGAGTTACTGGGATAAGCGTTGGTGTTCTAGATGAAAAAAGCTAATCTAGAGAAAAAGCAGAATATGAATGTAATTAGCAAAGAAACTAAATAGCAAATAAATAGCATTGTGCTCCCAAAACTTTCCGTTAATTCAGCATAGATTTTTTAGTAATACTGTTTATTGTTCATGTCTAGCAAGGATTTCAGTGAAATGTTTTATTTGTAGTCTCTTTGCCTCTGCTATGTTTTTTCATGGGTTAAATCTGTTGTTCTCTTCCCCTTCCTCAAGATGCCCCTAGCATGACATCATTTGGCTTCTACAGCTTGGAGGTGAGATACTTTGCAGCTATTATCTAGAGCAAACAGCTCAAGATAAATAAGCTGGAGGAAGCAATAACATTAAAGTTGTTTCCTTTCATAATTTCTCAGTTGAATGAGCTAAGTCCTGGGGTAAAACCAAAACCAAGTGAAAGCAAGTCTTCACAAACCAGCGTATTATTAATGCATATGAATTTGTTTAAGGATGAATAAATAAAGGACAGTTGGTAGAGATTTGAGGCATAACTGTTCTCATCTACCAGTAGTTGTCAGGGAAGAAGATAATGCTAACCTTACCACCCTAAAAATAGGGAAGAATGACTCATCATTGGTGTGACTGGTAGTACACTGGCTCAAGACACAAATCTTTTGATATTTCCAGAATAATCTGAATTTTTAGAAGAGCACTATTGGTCACAATAGTGTAAGGATAGAATCAGAACAGTAAGTCTGTTGCATATTTTAACTTTTCTCTAATGATTCCTGAATACTATGAATGCCTTGGTTTTCATTGCACTAAAAAAAATTGTCCGTACTTTAGTTTAATGCATCTAGTTTAATGCAGAGAGAAAGAATGGACAAATAATGAATGAAAATGGCTTTATTTTGAATTGCCTAACAAGAATAAATTTTAAAATTTGAAATGTAACACAAATCACTTCACTTTTTATCCTGCCTTTTTGACTTTAGAAGTAACTCAAGGCAGTGAATATATCTAACACACCTTCCTCATCCTATTCCCCCGCAATCACCACCATCCTGTGAGCTGGGCTGAGTTGACAGAGTCACTGCCCCAAAGTCATTCAATCTGCTTTTATGCCTTAGAGGCAGAACTCGAACTCAGAGTCTCTTGGCTTCTAGGCCAGAACTTTAACCACTACCACATTCTTAGGTAATTGCTGGAAGTCTAAACAAATGCAGGATTTTAATTACAGTGACTGAGCCAAGCAATTCATAGAGTTGCTTAGTTTTATCACAGGAAGCCAAAGTTATATAAAGTATTTTATCAAATCAAGGTACAAATTTTGCATGATTTCTGACTGCATGGCTCCCAAGAAGCCTGGAATGGGACACAAAGGATATTTCAAACAAGCCACTTTAGTCCTGTGGAGGTTATTTATGAATTATTAGAAGGTATTTCTATCAGTAGCTTAATATGCATACTTTTGTTTTTGTGGAATTTCAATTCAATTTCAAATTTATTGGTCACATACACAGTCATATATGGTACGATATGCAGTGAAATGCTTACGCAACCACAGGTAAGTTAGGTAGGAAGGGAGGGTGGGGGTTAGAAAAATAATTAAGGTAGTTGGGAAGGTGGGAGGTGGATGCAGACATGGTTCTTGTGGTCCTGAGTGTGCTTGCAGTTCCTGGTTAAGTGTCCGTATTGCTTGTGGAAAGAAGCTTTTCCTCGTTCTTTCTGTGTTTGCCTTCAGGGAGCGAAAACGCTTTTCTGATCGCATTGTGGTAAACAGTCTGTTGTTGGGATGG
>JAEANM010007921.1:0-17373 GCA_017656035.1 Myanophis thanlyinensis | reverse complement strand
ACATATATAACTCTGTTCTTGCAAATTACCACTGCTCAAAGTGCAAGTCAAATTCCATTGAAGTAATTATCCCTCCCCTCTTCTTGACTTGTCCTCTCTAGGTATTATCCATGGGAAGGCAGTTGTGGGAAGTTTTATATCAAAATATATTTTATTCCTTATACCAGTGATGGCGAACCTATGGCACGGGTGCCTGAGGTAGCACGCAGAGCCATCTCGCTAGGCACACAAGCTGTTAGCCAATTTACCTCCAGCTGAGCATGCACATGCGATTGCACATGCACAACTGCTCTCTGGTCCTCCACTGTGCATGCGCGCAATTTCAGCAAGAAATCCAGCTGGTCTTTGGAGCTCTCCTGCACATGCACACGCAACTGCTCAGGTGTGCGTAAGGCTTGTGCACAGCACGTGTGCATTGCATGTGCAAAAGCTGCATCTATATGCAGAGGGTGCAGTTGCAAATGTAGCGCACGTGGAGGAGCCACACGCAAGTGCGGATGGCACGCGCAAAGCACGTACTTTTCGGCACTCGGTAAGTAAAAGGTTCGCCACCACTGCCTTATACTGTCTCCATCTTCCCTCAAACATTGACAAAATCCACTGAGAATCAGCGTCTCCGCTAGATAATTGGCAGTCAAGCTGAAACTAAGTTAATCAATTAAAAATAGCAAAGGGGTGGGTGGAAACCTTTTACTCAAACTTCCTTAATTCCTCAAATATGTTACCCGAACCTAATTCACTTATTAAAGTCTGTAAACACAAACAGATTTAATTAAAATGGTCTCCCAGCGGAACTGCATGAATAAAAATCATAAATGATATGTAGCTATACACATTCATGCCCCTCAAGTGTCACCCTACAATCTACACATACACACTTCCACATCCAGAATAAGCTCCTCCATAAAACAAATGTCTCTCTCTACTCCATTTTCTTTGCAGCTACCTCTTTGCTTTTGGGAATAAATATTTTTCCTTTCCTCACAGCTGTCTGGATTCCATTTTTATTTATTCTTGTGCAATCCCGGAATGAGTTGGAGCCCCAAATTATTCTTCTAACGCAATCTTCTTAAGCAAAATATAATACTTAATAGATCCATTCTTTTCCATGAATGCTGCATGTAGTCTCCAGGCTTACATAAAGATGCCATATTATTTGAGTAGAAAAGCTGAACCTCCTTTTGCTTAAAAAAGTATGATGGTAGCAAAAACTACCAGTGCCTTAACAATAAATTAACACTTGCAATATTAGAAATCCATTTAGATTTAACTAACATTTACTTCTGGCAGCGACGTTTCAAAAGTGAGGAACTTTTAAGTCATTCCTTAAGACACAGATCTGTTGCAACTTCTGCATTTGGTGTTACTTTTGAATTATAATCTCAGTTTACAGATGAAAGTAACTCTCCCTTCAGGAACTTACTATTACCAGGTTCTCCATATTTATTTTTCATTGCTAATTTAATTGCATTTTCAATTTCATCACTAACTTTTCTTTCCTTTAAGCCATAAGGGATTCCATAAGGATTGGAAAATATAGGTTTTCTTGAATTCTTTTTAATAGTTCTTGTTGAATTTTTTTTCAACAGAATTAAAAACAATACACATTTTGAATTCAAGAAGAATAAAGTAGCAAATAGTAATAAGAAAGTGAAAAAGAAATAGAAAAAAAATCAAAAGTTTCTAAAGTAGCTTCCAATCTTCTTGATAGCAGTTATAGACACATTTATATTTTAATAGCATTTATATTTAATATTTTAATACCTGACTCCACGGTTATATCATATATTGCATGTATCTGAACCCAAACATTTCTGGCTTTTTACAAGTGTATCAGGTATGATAAAATGATCTTTCATGTTGTCCACATTCCATCAACATAAATGTGAAGTATCTATATACATTATGGAGGAATTTTTCTGGAACGATATACCAACAGTACATCATTTATATTTTTTCCCTTGCGTTTGTGAGTATGTACATGTGTGTGTTTATAACCATTTTGACAAATTTCAAACATTCCTAATTTCTTGGGTCTAGGTAAAGCTACTAAGGACTCGTCATCAAAGCATGAATCTTCTATAAAAGACAGATTATAATGCTTCTTGACCTCCTTGTTTCTCTCCCTCTTTATCACCAGTGCCAGAGTAATATGGCTTGCATATTAAACATTTTACTGGAAATGTCAGTCTTGGACGCCAAGGCACTTCAATGTAATTTCCCAGGATTCTAGTGGCATTAGTGATGAGGACAATGAGATGACACCCTGCACCCCGACATTCTCTGCCACCTCCATCAGAAACCCACGGTTGTTTTAAATCTCAGTAGGCTAAATGGAATAACTCAGTAAATACGGATGAGGAGACTTTAATGACATGGTTTTACTTGGTCTTGAATCATTTAAAATCACTTCACCCTTCTCCCTCCAATTTTACTACATATGTAAGAAGAGGAATACTGTCAACCAGGACCTTCTCCATCCCATATGGCAAGAGAAAGCCTACCCATCTACCCTCACTACTATATCGTCATCCTGGCGTCTTCCATCTTCAGTGGAGAATGGGCATGGCTGAAAGTGAAGGACCAGGAAGGTATCGTGGAAGTGAAACCTTGTCTCCCTCCTCCATCAAACTGTGCTCCATTACTGACTGCAGCAGCAACAGAGGGAAGAACAACATCAAGGCAATAATGATGAAGAGATAATAAATCAGTGGGTAATGAGTATGGCTGGGTGAAACAGAACCTGTGTCTAAAAATCTGTTGACAGGTCAGAAATGTAGAGGGCCTCTATGCCAACGAACTGTCAGCCAGGCAAGCTTGACAAGTGGCTTAACCGGCTGTTCCATGCGCCGCCTGCCTATGCTCACTCAGCCCTGCCTCACTGCATGTTACGATAGAGTTATTAATGTTGTTTTTCCTGCCAGCACCGAATGCTTGGTAAGAAGAACAAAGATGGGGGACTCCATCAGTTCCTCTCTTTAAGTTGTCCTGCATTGCAATTTGCAAGGAGAGCCCCAGTTTCTCGCCTTCTTCCTGTAACAGAATAAAGATGAAGCCAAACATGCTTTTATGCCAGCCCACGGACTGAAAAGCGCCCCTCTCTAAGGCAACCGTAGAGCCTGTCCTTTGCTGATATTTTTTTTTCAGCTGCCAAAGAGAGGCAGATGCATTAAACCTTGCAGAGACTTGAGACATCCATTTTTTATCACTTATACACCCCAATGTCCCACCCTACAGGCCCTTGACTTTCCTATTTGGGGCACGCAGCCTCCCACAGAGCCTGGTGGGGGTCTTCAGAAAGTTGCATGCTCCTGCTCTGCAGCCACTCACTCACCTTGCCGAAGACCTTGTTGAGGAAAGGGGAATAGGCCTTGGTGGCAGCTGCATGAGGGTCATCTTGATGCTTCTTGCTCTGCTTGCTATGAGGGCCCAAATGTGAGCTTTGCGGAGAGGCAGGGCTTTCAGTTTTGCTGTCCTTGGACTCACTGTCATGCCTGGCAGGGCCCTTTCCTTCCTCCACTTTGCCCTCGGCTAGGCCCTCTGTCTCCACTGGCTTCTTGTGTGGCATGGGACAGGTGTGTCTCTCTGAGATAGGCAACCCTGAATGAAGTCTCTGAGCATAAAAGTCAATGTAATCCTCTTAGATTTCACCTCCATGAAGGAGCAGAGAGAAAGCTAATAAGAAGGGATTATTATGGTAATTTCAGGGCAGGCTTTAAAGCTGTCCTGGCTGTAGGTTCTTCCAGGGTTAGAAGGGAAGAGTTCTAGAGTTCCCACGTGGGAGGGGCCCTAGGCAGGTAGGAGTGAGCCTGTCTGTTCCAGTTGAGAGAAACATGTTTACCCCTGTCCTATTGTTGAGGAAACACACAGAGCAGCACTAGTACAGGGTTGGGACCTATGCCTGGAGAATCTTTCTTTTTTAGTTCTAGACAGCCACATTTCCTTGGAACTAGCTAACAGAGGACCAGTTGTAACGGTGGGCAGGACAATCACTTCAATCTCTTTCTGCCTGCTCTTCTGTCACTGCTCACCCTTCCCTGGCAATTGTCAACAAGATTAAAACCAGGATTATTGGAAAACAACCCACTTTCGTGAAGGGAACTCTAGATATTCTTACTTGAAGTGATACCTTTCTACCACTGTTTTGAATTTATCTATGATTCTCCATCATTGAAAAGACAACATTGGATGTATCTTTAAAAGAGGGGTGTACGTCTTTTTAGGATGAAACTGCATTGACTAAACATAATTATTAAGAGTTGAATGTTGGGTTAGATAGGGCCCTGAACTGATAGTGGTGGAGCCAAAATTTAATGGGGAATACCCATTCTATCTTCTCCCATTCTTCAACAGCAAGCTACAGGAAGAAGCAGAAACCTAACATTTGACACAAGAGATCTAATCTTATAATATAGATTTAGCAATCCTTGGCTTACCTTAAAAACTTAAGGTGGTTGGATCTTGTGTAGCACTTGGACAAGAGACCCCCTAAGAAGTCTAAGGCTTGTAGTCTAAACCAGGGGTGGGCAATTACGGCTCCTTCATGACTCGTGGACTTCAACTCCCAGAATTCCTGAGCCAGCATGGCTATAATAAAGTCATCACCAGTTGCATAAAGAACAAAAGATACAGTAATTAAAATGAAAGTGATGCTACTTGACAATAAAGAATACATTTGAAACATTTATTGTGTGTTATATTTGCTTTTACATCCTACATTTTCCAAATCTCTGCCTAACATAGTTTTCCTGGTTAAACTGAAAACAGATGGCTTTGAATAGCTCATGAGCAGTTTGTACCCTGATTCATTTAAAAGCATTTTTAAAAGATCGCATATATCACATTATAATTGACTGTACTGACAGATGATTGATGTGTACTGTACACACTTTAACTGATTAAGCTCCAAAAACCCAAGTATTTTTTTTAGCATACACGTGCATTGGACTGCATTTTATTTCACTTCCATAAAAATTTCACTGTTTTGTATTTTTTAAAACTACAGCAGCATCTTTAGCAACAAGTAAATGTCATTCTAGAGTTTGGGAAGTTCTTTTCATTTCTAGTTTCTGCATTTTAGTTTTGTACTGAGGCATCCAGTTGTACAATTGTGGTTTGTAAAGACTTCTTTCCTCCTTTCTAGTCACTTTGGCATCAAAAGGATTTATCATAAAACATACAAAATTTACTCAGAAATAAAGATAAGTTCTGTGAGGTTATTCCTGATACATAACAACCTGAATGAACACATGCATTTTTGCACACTAGGGAAGATTTTTAAATAATGTTTTGTATTTTTATGATTAGCAGAGATAACCTTCATATTGTTTATCTTAACATAGGAAACACTTTGTAGTTGAAATAACTTAATTATTTCAAAGACTCTGAAGTTTTATATCAGTTGTTTAAAGGAATTATATGTTAATAAAACAACTTCAAGGGAAGGAGGATAGGTATTTATATTTACTATCAATTAGTTTTCATCAAGAGTTCAATGTAATTAGCAACAACTGTTTCATGAGTGCTGTTATAATATAGATATCACTATTCCTACTTTTTTTTTAGTTTTCTGACCGGCTTACAACATCTCTCTCCTACAGCCATTGACCCACTTACATAGGGAGTTGCAACATACAATCACACTTCATGCCAAATAACATTATATGCAATGATAAACTGATATAGTATTTTAAAAGTCACACAACTATGGCTGCAGCAGATTTTGACTTCTTTATGAACTCAGTCACTTGTTTATAAATAATGGTTTGCAACATACATATTGTATCAGTTCAGCTACTTGTGACTTAAGTCAATAAAGTATGGTTGAACAAACCATCAATTAATTACAAGTGTAGCAGATTATTGTAGTGTAGTGGAACTCAACTGAGTTAAGTGGCTTTGCTTCTAGGTTGTGCAGTTTTGTTCTTCCCACCTTCCCTCCCTCCCTCCATCTGTCCTTCCTTCCTTTCTATTCCTCATCCCTTTCATGAAATTAGTGATTGCTGAATGGCGGTCTGAGAAGGCTAAAATAATTATCTGGAAAAAGGCAATAATGAATCTGTTATGACTAGATGACATTTAAGTGACGCCAAATGCACATTGCTGAGTACTGAAGATCATGATGCATTTAAAGTGAGAAACACATGTTTATAATTACTTTCCTTTAGATCAGTGTTTCTCAACTTTGGCGACTTTAAGATGTTTGGACTTCAACTCCCAGAATTCCCCAGCCAGCTTTGCTTTGGGTAATGGGGAATTCTGGAAGTTGAAGTCCAAACATCTTAACGTCGCCAAGGTTGAGAAACACTGCTTTAGATGGTGTAGGACTGGTAGCTCTTCAGTGGCCTAATAACATTCTTGGCATCCCCAGTCCACAAGACTAATGTCAAAGGCACCAAGCGTTTGCTAACAACAATTATCACTTTCCTGCTTTCCAGATTTCTTTGGTTGAGGATCTCATACATATGGCAACTTTTCCATATACTATATCCAGATATGTACATTCATTGCATTTAATAAAGGAAGTTCATTCCACCCTTTTTAAAATGCACACTTCTGATCAATCTATACAATAGAAACAGAATGCTGTTTATTCTAATTTAGGAGATTATGGATTAAAGACTTAAGTGATTATAGCTTGTGTATACATGTGGATTGGCCTGTGCAAGGGTGCAGTTTAATGGGAAGAGTTAAAATATTTAAGATGGAAGCTACATAAAGAGTGTTTACTTCAAGGATCTTATAGGCAGTCATACGTTCCTTTAATGTTATGCTACAATTATGTAGGATGAATTTATTGCGAGCTGCCTAAAATCCAGCGAGGAAGCCGCATATAAAGTAGTGCAACTAATATGTGTACTATGCTTAGCAAGCAACCTACCAAACAAATTCTTTTGTGGTCCTGAATGATATAAACCCAACAAAGCCTCTTGTTCCTTTTTTGCCACTTCTAGTGATAACATTTCATGTTCAAAAAGTTTTTCCTGTTAGTAGATAAATTTGAACTTTTCTTAACAAAATTATTTACACAAATATTGCAGAGATATATCAAGTAGAATACATTTCAAAATATCCTTGGGTACGTGAATTCAGAGAGAACTCTCAACCATTCATGAATGCATGTCTCAATGTTGTTGTTTTTTGCATCATTGGCAAGCAAGAAAAGAACAAGAGCCGACAGAAATTCATGCACTGTCACCTTCATATCTCCTGTTGTTCCTACTTGAGGAAGACCTGATAGCTGCACTTAGGTATTCAAAGAGAAATTACAAAGAAACTGGCTGGGAATTTTATTTCCATGGCCTTAGAAACTGAAATACTAGGGATACAAGTAGACCTTGACTTAGGACCACAGTTGAGCCCAACATTTATGTTAGTTAAGTTAGATGTTTGTTAAGTAAATTTTGCCCATATTATGACCTTTCTTGCCACATTTGTTAAGTGAATTACTGAAGTTGTTGAGTCGGTAACATGGTTAAGTGAATCATTTGCTTGTCAGATGGTTACAAAAAGTGGCCACATGACACTGGAACCCTGCAGTCATCATGAGTCAATTGCCAAACACCTGAATTTTAATCACGTGACCATGGGGACACTGTAACGGTCGTAAGTGTGAAAAAGATCAAAGGTCACTTTTTTCAGTGCCATTGTAACGTTGAACGGTCACTAAATAAACTGTTGTAAGTCGAGAACTACCTGTACATTGAAACTTAGAAGTTTAAATAGAAGGAAAAGCTTTGGTACAACAGTGGGACAATTTACCTGTTGTCAGCATCACTGGGTAGAGCAGATTAGAAAATCAACTACTCCCAGAGGGTTAAAACTACTTTTATTGAGCTTGGCTATACTTAGGGAACCTTGCAGGTCTGATTGTGCTATACTTCTTTGTTACATAGTTCAGTGAATCAGGAATGCATCTCAGCTGTTTCTGAATGTAATCTTGTTGCTCTTTAAATATTTAAAAATATTTCAGCCCTTTTGCCTTTTGTATATCTTTGACAAGGTCATTTTTCCTAGTCTTTTTTTTTTGTAAAGTTTTTTGTCATTTTTTAACTTATCAAATTTACTTCATCCATTAAAGTGTGTGCAAACATATTACTTAGTAATAATTATAGTTTACTATATAGCACCATTTAGATTAATACACATTCCATACATCTTACAATAATGATTACAATTTTTGTCTTCCTTCCTTTAGTAGCTCTACTTTATTTCCATAATCTAATTAAATTCCATACTTTTAGTTCTTATCTAACCATTGGTAAAATGCCTCCCATATCCTATAATATTCAGTTTGTTTTTTCCTTAATTTCTAACTTCAGTCTACCATGGCCTCAGTCATTTTTCCTATTCTCTATGCCTGTGAAGTCCCTTATCTCTGGAAATTAAGAGACTGGACAATCACCTCTCTCTCATGGGTGGTGTAGCTGATTTATTTCTGGGCCCTTTCCAACTGGTACCATTCTAATTATTCACAACCTCGACCCTTCCCTGCTTGACAACCGGTTCATTTTAACACCAGCCTTTTTCAAAGTCGGCCGCTTGGAAGCCGGATGGACTCCCACAATTCCCCAGCCTGCAGGGCAATTTGAACGACACCCCTTTTAAAAATTGCCAAATTTGAAATGCACCGATTAACACCGTAAGAGCAGCTGTGTAAAGATCCCAGCCCAGCGGAAGCAATCAGCTTGGAAAAGCCGAAAACTCCGGGCGCTTCAGACCCCCAAACGAGGGAGGCGCGCCGCCCAGGATGCTATTTAATGAGGCTTGCGGATGCGCGCCCGCCTAAGCAAGCGGTCGCGGATAAATAGGTATCGGGGCGTCGGAACACGGCACCGTCCCCTTAACGAGCTAATTGCTGTTTAGGGGCGAAGGCGGCGCTTTTCTTCCTCGAAAAGGCGCTTTCTCACGACGGCTGGGTGGATCCCGCCTGCCAGAGCCTGAACCTCTCTGCCCTCCGGAGGTTGGCCTGCCATACCCCGCCGCCGCAGCCTTCCAATTGCAAAGCGGACCTTTCTTCCCCGAGCGAGCTTTTCTGCGGGGGAGCTCCAGCGAGCAGCGGTCGCTCGGCTGCTTGCTCTTCTCGTCAAGCTCGGGCGCCGCGCCTTCCCGCCCGAAGGAGATTCTCCTCGGTGCTTTTAGGCCGCTCCTACCGCAAAGCAGGTAAAACACACACGCACACACCCAACCCGACGGTACTTGGGAAGGGAGCTTCCTCCGCCTCCTTGGCCGCCTGGGTCATTTCCTGTAGGAACCGAGAGGCCCGGCCCACTCCGGGCCTTTCGTCCCTCCCTTCGCTTGCACCGCCCTGGGCTGTGCGCAAGGGAGAGGCTGCTCCGGTTCCGTTCCTCCAAGCCGGTGAGTTGGAGGTGGGCGACCGCGTCGGTGGAGGCGAGGGTGGTGGGAACGATGAGGGTGGGGTGGGCGCCTTCTCTTCTTCTCTCCCCCCCCCCCGAGTTTTTTTCCCGGGCCCCGAGGTCGGAAGGGGCAGACTGCCAAAAATCACTCCCTGCGTTTTCCCCGCCTCCGGGACTGGGCAGCCAACACCGCCCTGGCTTCTTCTCCCTTGCCCTTTTTTATTTTTATTTTTTCCTCTTCTCCCCCCTCCTCCGGTGCTGGGGGAGTGGAAGGTGTAGCGGCCATCCTGGGGGTGGGAGATGCAACAGCTTGAGCTTGAACTTCGCTTTTTAAAACATCGAGGGGCGGTGGCTGCTGCGCTTGTAAACGCGGCTTTCCCCTCAGCTGGTCGCGCCGGTTGCCAGGAAATGGGAAAGGCTTTTTGCAGACGGCCGGAGACCCCCACCCTTTTTATTTATTTATTTTTGCGTTTTCGCTGTTTTGCGAGGCTGGCCTCTGAAGCGCTGAGGGTGGAAACCCACCAGGTTGCTCTCGTTCTACCTCTCCCTCTCGCCCCCCACTTCCCAATTTTGTCGGGGTTGCAAGGAAAGTTTTGCTTTGCTTAGATTTCTCCCTTTGGTCCAACTGGAGTCTCCTTGCATTCCTCCCTCTTCCGCCCTTTGCGCATCCGGTTGCTCCAGTGGAGTAATTGAACTGGGACGATTTAGTCATTTCTTGGGGGCGGGGGGGGGGGGCGGATTGATTTGCAGAAAAACAGTTGCTTTCTCTCTGTCCCCCCCCTCTTTCCTCCCCTTTACATTTCTCCATTTCGCCCCCCCCTCCCCCCCCCAGGGTAAGTGTACATTAGTACACTTCTGGCCAGCTAACATGGGTTTGGTTTTGTGTATGTATATGCCTGCTCCTGGTGACTGTCTGGACAAGTCTCTGCAGTTTTCTTATCAACATTTTCAGGTGTGGCTTGTCCTGCCTCCTTCTTGGGGCTGAGAGAGTATCAAAATCACCTGGATGGCTTTGGGACTGTGGCAACATCTCCCAGTCTTTAGCCACATCACAAAAATTGCCTCCCATCCCTGGATTAGATGGGGTCAGTTTTATACCCCTGTTTCCCCTCCAAATTCTCCAGGATTTGCACAAGAAGTTATATGATTGCCTGCTCTTAAATCCACCTAATCTGTGAGGAATTTCTAAAAGAAATTGTGTGCCATCTGTAGGTTCTGCCTCTTGGTTGCCATGGAAACAAGGGGGAAATCCCTCTTGAACAGAATGGGAAAGCAGGCTTCTCCCACTGAGTAATCCTAGCTCACCTCCCCAGAAGTCATTCAGTGGGTGCCGAAATTGGACTCTGAATAACTGAATGGATTGGATTGCTGCTGTTGGTGGGCTTAATTTGCTCTCTTCTAGCCTGAAGGAGTTCTGTTTGAAGTTTGGCTTGATTTCTGACTCTGATCAGATTTGGTTGTTAGGGGCAACCTCCCATTTTGCTTTCTGTGTTTTATAGATTTGAAGATTAAGGTTTTGAAGTGGTGCAGTAAATCCATTTCTGTCTTTCGTCTCTAGTTAGAAGGCACCAAATGGGCTTTCTGGTGAGCTTTCTTTGAGTTAAGGCTGCCTTAATGCCATCTGATTATTCTAGTTCTGCTGTACAGGTAGTCTTTGACTTGTGACCATTTGTTTAGTGACCATTTGAAATCACAACAGCACTGAAAAAGGTGACTTGGAACTGGTCCTTACTCTTATAACCTTTGTAAGCATGCCCATGGTCACCTGAGCAGAATTTGGGTGCTTGGCAACTGGACAGTTTAGGACAATTTAGGACAGTTGCAGGATCCCAAGTTCATGTGATTACCATTTGAAACCTTTCCAACTGACCTTCCAACAAGCAAAATCAATGGAGGAAGCCACATTTGCTCATTGGTAGCATGGTTTACTTCATAAGTGTAGTGATTCACTTAACAGTTGTGGCAAAAGTCATAAAATTGAGCATGGCTTACTTAAATAATTGCCTTGCCATGGCAAAGCTACAGCATTCTAAAAAGCAGAGACATCACCCTGCCACCAAAAGTGCATAGAGTCAAGGCTATGGTTTTCCTAGTTGCAATGTATGGTTGCGAAAGTTGGACCATAAGGAAGGCTGAGCGCCAAAGAATTGAGGCCTTTGAACTATGGTGCTGGAGAAGACTCCTGCAAGTCCCTTGGACTGCAAGACGAACAAACAAGTCAGTCCTAGAGGAGATCAACCCTGACTGCTCTTTAGAAGGCCAGATCTTGAAGATGAAACTCAAATACTTTGGCCACCTAATGAGAAGGAAGGACTCACTGGAGAAGAGCCTAATGCTGGGAACAGTGGAGGGCAAAAGAAGAAGGGGACGGCAGAGAATGAGGTGGCTGGATGGAATCACTGAAGCAGTTGGTGTTATTTTAAATGGACTCCGGGGGATGGTAGAGGACAGGAAGGCCTGGAGGAAAGTTGTCCATGGGGTCGTGATGGGTCGGACCACAACTTTGCAACTAACAACGAAAAGCAACAGAAGTTCTGAGTTGAATTGTAATAAGTCAAGAACTACCTGTATTTAGTTTGTGACGCTTTTATCATGCCTCCTTTTTAAAGGTGGGGATAATGTGGAACTGCTTTTTACTTTTTCTCAAAAGGAATAGGATAATTAAGTCTGTCTTCCAATTTATATGGTGTAATTTTTATGAGAGGCATATGCTCTGGATCAGGGGTGTCAAACTGGCGGCCTGTGGGCCGGATGCGTCACGTGCAGGCCATGCCCACCCCAGCTCCGTGAATGGAAAAAAGTCTCGAAACATCACGTGACAGCAACATGACGCTGTGAGTTCGACACCCGCATGCTCTGGATGAAACTAAGAATGAAACTGGTGGTTACTTCTTCCTTCTTGTGCAGTTCTTCTCTTCATTAGGAGCACCATTGGCCTGGCCCAGTCCCCTTAAGAGTTAGCTATTGGCCAACAGATGTGACTGGTTTTATTGGCAGAGATGCTCTTGAAGTTGCAAGACACCCAACTAGGTGGCAGTCATAAGTGAATCCTTGTGCTATACTTGTGTGTGCACCCTTTCTTTGATTTTTGCTCCATCTCTTTCCAGCCATGTCCTTTCGTAAGGTTGTGCGTCAGAGCAAATTCCGCCACGTCTTCGGGCAGCCTGTCAAGAATGACCAATGCTATGACGACATTCGGGTTTCGCGAGTCACCTGGGACAGCACCTTTTGTGCTGTCAACCTCAAGTTTGTGGCAGTGATTGTCGAGGCCAGTGGAGGAGGGGCCTTTATGGTGCTCCCGCTGCAAAAGGTGAAGGAAGGGCTCAAGGTGGAAAAAGGAAGGAGGGGGAGAAGGTGAAACAGAAAACTGTTATAAAAATAACTGCTCATTGTCTCTATGTTTCTTGCATCTTTCTATTAATGAAGCCACCTTTGATAGACAATTGGGGGTAGAAGAGAGGGATATTATGGAAGAGACTTGATATGGGACAAATTAAGACAGAGAATGGGATTCTGAGCGATCTGAACTGACTGTCAACTCCTATCTCCTTTATTTCTCCCCCAGACAGGGCGCATTGATAAATCTTACCCTACTGTGTGTGGGCATACTGGACCAGTTTTGGACATTGATTGGTGTCCACATAATGATCACATCATTGCAAGTGGTTCTGAGGATTGCACTGTTATGGTGAGACGAAAATGGGGAAAGTGTGTGTGTAGGTGTGTATTGGGGGGAGTGTAAAGTGGCCCCCACATGTATCTTAAAGCTGAGGCAATTGCAATCAGTCTTACGTGTGAGAAGTTTTCCTCACAGCTGGGAAGGTATGGGCAATGTGAAGGATAGAAGAACAAGATTTCTAGCACTGGGGAGGAAGGCAGAATCCAGTATTCCATGCGCTTCTTATTTTTGCAAAGACAGAATAAATTATGCAAAATAAAGCATATGTGAATATTTCCCTTAGATAAAACAGGACCGGCAGTCTTTTGCTGGCACGAGTTCTTCATTTGACAGAGGTTGAAAGCTGCAGTGTGGGTGGAGCCGTATTATACCCAGGGCAGGGTTTAATTTAGGGGAGGCTTTTTTCCTTTGCTTTTAAATTGTGGGTGCTGTTCTTAGGCTTTATGTAATAGGAGGCGGATAATACTATGCAGGGCAGGATGATGAGGATAGGGTTTTCCAAAATGAATTCCCACTGTTGTTGGATGCTGTTAGGGAGAAGGGAAGATTGTGCTTGAGGTTAATATTGATGGGAGAGAATGAAGCACATTGAAAGCAACTGTGCCATTGTATTGCGCTGTTTGTTCTCTTCAGGTATGGCAGATCCCAGAGGGTGGACTCACTGTGCCTCTGACCGAACCAGTGGTGGTTCTAGAAGGACACTCAAAACGTGTGGGCATCATCACATGGCATCCGACTGCTCGTAATATCCTTCTGAGTGCAGGTACCACCAGCGAAGTTGAGAAGTTTCTGCTGAAAGCAGGATGATGTTGAAAAATGTAGGCTTTGTGAGCTGTCTGAAAAAGAACATAACAAACCACTTAGTTGTTCCTTTCTATTCCAGGCTGTGATAATGTCATTATTGTGTGGAATGTGGGCACTGCAGAAGAGCTTTATTACCTCGACAATCTGCATCCTGACATCATTTATAATGTCAGCTGGAACAGGGACGGCAGTCTGTTCTGTTCAGCTTGTAAGGACAAAAGTGTGCGCATCATTGATCCACGCCATGGGCAAGTTATAGCTGTAAGTCTGGCGCTCTTTTGAGTTCTTGGTGACATTGTCCCATTCATGAAGTGATGCATGACTGTAAGAGTTCCATTGGTGTCACAATTAGTTTTGTGGCATTGTGACAAGCCATTCTGATCTTGGCAACTCAAAGGGACTATTTTTATATTTTAGAATATTGAGATAGATTCCCCCCCCCCTTTTTTTTTATCTGCATCACCTTTTCTGTGTTTTATTACTTCAAGTTCCATTTTTTAGCTTAGTTATTAAGTCGTATCTGCAAACTAACTTGGTACGGTCCTTGGTTTGCAGTAAGGTGACGGCAGACCTACAAGATTATGAAACAATTTGCAGTGTTTATTGGTATAAGTGACACCTTGGTTGGTATTCAGAGTAGTATACTATAATGTTCATTTTAATGCATGACAGGATTCGCCTTGCTTTTTTTAGTTCTCCTTAGAGGTCTGTGCTTGCAGAACTATAATCCTACCACGGGAACCGAAAGAATGTCATGTGGAATGTGCTTGAGGCAGAGGTGCTCTCTTAAGGGAAATGGAAATTTTGCAACTGGTACAGTCTGATTTAGTAACTTTGTTTTCAGCAGAATAAGCGATGCCTGCGTGCAAACAAATTTAAATGAAACTGTCAGCAAGAAATCAGGAAATGTCACCAGTCCTGGGCTGAATACATGCTACAACAGTAGTAGCAAAATACATAGGAGGCAGAAAGGTACGGGGACTGTGCACTCAAGTAAGCAGGAGAATAGAAATTGACCCCTCTGGGGGCTCAAGGCCCAGATCCGGCCTGCAGGGTACTTAGATCTGGCCTGTTGGGGTCCCCCTGGAAACAGCGAAGGACTGACCTGCGGTGCTTCTGCCAGCGAAAATGGGCTCCCAAGCTCCATTTTCACTGGCAGAGGGTTGCAGGAGGCTATGGCAGCTGAAAATGGAGCTCGGGAGCCCGTTTTCACTGGCAGAGTGCTTGGGCCGCCACAGGTGCCCCTGACACAAGTGATGTCAAGCTGGCCACGCCCACACACCTGAGGTCAGACACAACTCTGATGCGGCCCTCAGTGAAATTGAGTTTGACACCCCTGCTCTAGGGATCTTGGGTCAAGGCCAAGGGCTTGGATGACTCCAGTGCCTGTCACACCGGCTAGTTGAGGGGATAGTAGGTGTGTATATATATCCTCCAGTTCGGGAAAGCAGCTTTTTCTTCATGCCAAGAGGGACTATTCCTTAGGAATCGATGCCCTCTAGCAGGGTGTGTTTTTAAGATAACCATTTTTAGCCCGTCTTGTCTACCTGTCTTTTGGGAAAGTTTGATCCATGGGGTGGGGAGGTTAACAGCCAAGCCAAAATTGCTTTTGCTGAATATCTTAGCCCCAGAAAATTGTTGAAGAATAATGCATTATCTTACTACTGCAAATGCTGGGATACAGAGTAGCTTAGTTAGTCTTGAATCTAGGTTCCCTTTTTTTACTTTCAGCCCTATCCAAATGTTTTTAGCTCCTAAAGAGAGACATTATTTTAAGAAAGTTGCAATCTAGCAGCTGAGGTCATTTATTCCAACAAGCCGGCCTGGCCTGACATGTGAGGGGTTTTAAATCTTGTGACGTTAAATTTTAATTGGAATTTTAAGTCTAAATTTTAACTGTTTATTTTATAATTATCAGCCTTAATTTAATTAATTTTAATTTGGTTTTATATTGTTATATTGTGTACAAGTTTTTTACTTGGCTGTACACCGCCCTGAGTCCCTTGGGAGATGGGGTGGTATAGAAATCCTGACAAATAAATAAATAAAAGAGTGGAGTAGAAAAAAAAATCATGTAAAGTATTCTGTTCTTTAGAACTATGGACTGTTCATCAAAACTAGAAATGGCAAAGAATTAGAAAATAATTGTCAGTAATTGCATATTATTTAGTTGTAAACTGACGCATTTTAATATTTTGAACTAAATATTACCTTGAAATTGTGATTTAATTTTATAATTCTTGTAACTTTCTATTTCCTCTTTTGCTTGTCTTTCTGTTTTTCTTCTGGATTATGTTTCTAAATATTTAGAGAGCAAGAAAGATATTTTAAAAAATATTGATGGAGTCAAATTATATTGCTTAGATGTCAGCAAAGGGGTTTAGTAATCGCTGGCCTGATTGATTTTGAAGCGAGAAGAGTGGCAGAAAAAGCTTTTTTTTCCTGCAGAGTGCCAAGTTTTAACATCTTGGGTTCTTTGCTCAGAAGCAAATTAAAAACGAGGCCTTTGCTGTTCTTAACTTCTCATCACAAAAACTTTAACAGGCTTAATCTAGCCTGTTCCGAGGCAACCTTTGGAGGAAACACTTGGATTCGGCTATATGTTTGAGTTTCCTTAGAATGGGAACAAAATGGAAAGTTGGGCAGAGCTGAAGAAATTATGCTTAAATACCTGCAACAATGTTAAGTCTTCTTCAGGGTGAATTTAAATCTTGATGACTGGCAGGAGAGCTTAGTCTGAATTCAGTTTAAGAGAATATCTGAGCAGAACTGGCAGGGATAATTTCTACTGTTTAATATTATGGAAGCTGCCTGCTTTCTCTAACCCAGGGTGGGCAATTACGGCTCCTTCATGAGCTCAGGATTCTGGGAGTTGAAGTCCACGAGTCATGAAGGAGCCGTAATTGCCCACCCCTGCTCTAACCTGACCCTTTCCCTCTTACCCACCAGGAGAGGGAGAAAGCCCATGAGGGAGCACGCCCAATGCGAGCCATTTTCCTGTCTGATGGGAAGATCTTTACAACAGGCTTCAGCCGTATGAGCGAAAGGCAGCTGGCTCTCTGGGACCCAGTGAGTGAGAAGGCGAATGGAACAGGGCGCAGCTGGGTGGCGGGAGGAAGACTCCAATAGAAGAGAAACCCCTGTCCGTTCCAAGACCTGAGCAACAAGCTCCTCTCCCCTTCCCATTCTGAAGGTTGCTTTGTTCTCAAATGGATATTGCTTTTAAGTCTGGTTCCACAAGAGAACCCCTCGTGATTCTATCTTGAAGGAAATGAACAGAATCCTGCTCCACCTTCTACAATCATATCACTGCCCCACACCATCCCCACAATGTGAAGGTAGCATCTGAGGAAGGATGAAGATTCTACCACAGTTGAAAACGGATGAGAAGATTTTCCCTCTCAGGCAATTCTCTGACATAGAGTAACCTTCCCAAGCCAGTCTAGAGTCATTGTCGTCTTCTTTCGGCTGTTCCCGTTAGGGGTCGCCACAGCGAATCATCTTTTTCCACCTAACTCTATCCTCGGCATCCTC
>JAEANM010007920.1:0-17374 GCA_017656035.1 Myanophis thanlyinensis | reverse complement strand
GGTTCAGAGCCGGGTCAGAAATGGTTTGTGGTTGGTTTTTAGGGGTTTTAGGGGTTCCAGGGGTATCTAAAGGGGTAGCTATAGGATTAGGGTTGGAGCGGCCGTGACGGCTGCCTGTCTCAGCAGTGCCATCTTGGCATCTTGTACAGTCAATCAGATGTTTAGACAGGATTTGACATTTTTGTCCACATTGACTCCTTCCCAGGGACCTGGGAAAAGTAGATGTGGTGGTTTGATGGTATTAAAGATACACAGATACACCAGAAAATCCTCCTTTGGTAGGTTCTTTTTTCTCCCCTGAACTGAAATTGAGAGGAAGGGTGACTTGCAAAACCAGAGTGGACAAAAGGTAGATCCAGGTTTACTATTAGATTTATTGGTGGTTTCCAACTAAATGAAAATATAAGCAAATGTTTTTGATTCAGAAGTATTTCTGGTAGCTGCAACAAGATTTCTCCTGTCTCCCCTCTGAAGTTCTATTGCCTGGAATATCATTTGGTTCAACCAGGTGACTTTATTTATGATGGGAGTGTGAAGATTTGTTTGTTTGTTTGTTTGTTTGTTGTTTAATCTTGGATACATTTCCATCATATTCCAACCAATCGGTCTTGAAATGTAGAGTAAGACAAAATTTTGTGCAACTCAGTTTTAGAATCTAGGCCTCTAAATATCTTCCTTTTTCCTTCCTTCCTTTTTATTTTGACCTTTTAAACTTTTCTGCACTTTAAGATTTATCTATCTTGGTGTTAAAAATAAATCATTGGTTGATGGAATAGAGTGTACTTTTGACTTAAATAAAGCTCAGAACACACAGAAAAGGTGATGTTTATTTGTCTTACCCAGTTGTCTGATATGCACAACTAGAGGAACAAATGGAAAAGGAAAGTTATATGTTTTGTAGCTAATGTATTTGTGAGCTTATTATAATTGAGTAATGTTATTTTTCTGAACATGTATAATGGGAACAAACAAAAGAAAATCATGCTACCCATTATGTTTTCCAGGTTTAAATTCCTTCTCACATTCTCTCTCAGCTACCGTGATTCAAGTTATTTACTTATTTAAGGACTGGGAATTAAATTCCATTTTATGTCTTAAAAAACACTGGAGTACTTTATCACTGTATAAAATTCTATAATTAGAAAATAGTAGGAAATGAAACCTAATTTCATAGTTAGTTTACAGTATGTATTAAACCATTTCTAAAGAAAGAATAGCCTTGCCTAAAAGTTAGAAGAGAAGGGGCTTATCTAATCTTCCTTTGAATTTTCACACATTTCCAGGGGCAATTTTTATATATTAGGACTATATTTGTTATCTGATCAAGTTTATTGCTATCAGCTTTATAACTTGCAGCTATAGCTTGCACCTCGAGGTAGATAATAAAAAAGCATAATTTTTAGAAGATAAATATTGGAAATGAAAATGCATTCTGGAGCTGACTCCTATATGGTCAGAAAACTGTTCTAAAAGCTAAGAAACATGAATAATCACATTAAAATATCTGCAGATGTAATCCTCTTTGATTAGCAGACTTCTAAGATTCAGGATCTTTTTCCACTATTGAGTTGTACTCTCAAACCCATCCCTGCATTAGCAGATATTATTCTGGCAAAAAAAAATAAATCTGTTTTTCCTATTGACAATCATTCTTGCTTGTATTACCTCTGTTACTAATGTCTACCATTCATTTGACTTCAGGTAATGGATCATCAACCTATCCTAATCATGAATCCATTGACCTTGATTATTGAAAACTGGTAGCATAGCTTACTGACATCTTGGGATTGAGAACATAGTATAGATGAAAATCATTGTGTAGATTCTAAAAGAGACATGTCTATGGAGATTCTCAGTCATCCAGATCATGATTGTCCAAAAGATACTTTTTCAAGAGGCAACTAGACATTCTGCTTTTTTCCTTGAAGATATTTCACTTCTCAGCCAAGAAGCTTCTTCAACTCTGACTGAATGGTAGGGAATAGAAAAAATTATCCTCCTTGCAGACAGTTGGTCATTTGCATTATTATAGCGAATCGTTAAGGTCACCTGGAAACAGATTAAACCTATGGATGATAATTTATTACTGACAATTTTGTTGTAGAGCCACCCTTTTAATAAACCACATAGAAATCATGGCCAATAATTAATATTTTCCGGATGTATATTTAGCCATTTCCCCCTTCTTTGTGTCAACTGCACAATAATATTTGGAGATTTTGAAGAGGTGCTCATAAGGAAGGATTCCAGTTTCTGTCTCTGTACTTCCAATTTCTGTCTAACTAGTTCCAATTTCTGGAGTTCTGAAGCACCCATTTCAGAAGATAATGGAAAGCTATGCAAACTTTTCTGACACAAATTAACTGCAAAATCTTGCCTATGTAGAAGAGATAAACTTAGAACAGGGACCCTGGAAGTGATAATCCTGGCTTCCCTGTAAACTGAACATGTGAACTAGTTCTATCCATCTGTAAATTAAGGTTCTAATATCAATTATGTACAAATCAGGCATCTGGTATGTGAAAAGAAGAATTATGTATAAGAAGGGGAAAACAATGAAGAACATGGATAGAAGAGATCAGAGATTACTGGAATGTCCTTGAAAGAGTGATAGGTTATTACAAACAACAGGTCAAGATAGTGACCCCATATGCATGCAATCCCAAGGAACTGGACGTGATATGATTAATTAATTAACTAAAGACCAGCATACTACCTTGCTTAACATCCCGACAGCAGCTTGATGTTCCTAGTTTTGCTTTCTGATATAAGTACAAAAGTAGAGAAGAGGCTGGGTTCACATATCATATTGAGTCATGTTTTCATAGTAAAAGGTTTGTTCAAAGCTGTGCATAATGCTAAGCCTCAACCAGTAACTTACAAATGATCAAGATTAGGTTCATACAACCCACTACACTAAAGTAAAGTAAGCTTGGTGCAACTTGTGAAGTGACCGAGTTGGCCTGGCACTGGGAAAATCCAAATCAAATCCACAAAAGTCTACTGATAACTGGACTACACTCTTTTATCCCAGCCTACTTTATTGGATTAATGGGGATAAAATGTAGAAATAAATTGAGAGGAAAGATTATTGCATATGTCTTTTTGAACTCCTGAATGAAAGAAGAGATATAAATAATAATAGTAACAACTCAGATGGTTAAATAAAAAGTAGCGTAAAGAGGGAATTTTGCAAATTCACTGAAGCATATTAAAGCACTGCAAAATATACCAAACATTTCTGCCATAAAGCAGTTTCATAAACAATTATACTTGTATATAATTCATCCTAATTACAAAACCCTCATCTGCTTTTAAATTCAATTAGAAGGCACGTTCTATAGGAGTGTCATTGAAAGTGAAGTAATTTACTGTCTTAGTGATGATATATTGTCTTGTTGACAAGCTTAGAGAGATTCTGTGCCAAAAAAACAAAATTAAAAAAAGAACTCATTGTGTCTGCACCTTATTGACACATTTGGTGACAATGCAAGCTGTTGATCAATACACCTGCAATCTGAAAATATTGATCATTTAACTTTCATCCTGAAAAGGCATATGGTTTTTTTTTACTAAAATTATTTCTGTGTGCAGATATGGCTTATTTTCATCAAACCTTCAACTTTAAATATAACATTCTTGAAATTCAGTCAAAACTATAGTCTCAAGGAATGCTAGGCCTCAACTAGTTTCATAATTTCTTACACTAAAGCAGACCAATTTTTGTTAGTAAAATAATATCGGCATTTAGATATATATATACCCCCACCCTATGAGTCTAACACTTGTAGAAATATTCTGGATAAAACTGTTATAAGAAATGTCCATGTGGTTCAGTTCCAAGTGGGAAAAAAACACTGGAAACATGGAGGCTGCTTGGAAGGATGGTTTATTGGTGGTTCAAGCTTGAAGTTCCAGGTGAAAAGGGCTGAGATGCTGAAAGTCCCTGGGTTTTATACCCTATGTAGTTTGAATTTGGGCTTGTGTTCTGATTGATTGTCAGAACTCCCATGGTGTCATGCAAGGGTAAACTTTGTAGGTTGTCCTTTGAGACCCAAGCTTGGTTGAATCTTTTGTCTGTGTCATGTGGACATTTGGGCAATCCCATAACGACCTGAGGGTGAGGGCCTTTTTCTGATACAAATAAAGTTAGCTCAGTCTATTGTCTTCCAAATAAGTATCTGCTGGTGGGGGCAGGAGGCTAGGGCTGAATTTCTGTTTTAAGATTTCTATTAATCTTTTAGGGGAAATATCCTGCCTTTTAATGTTTTCATTTTTCTAGGAGAGGAATAGGTGTTAACTTCCAACAAAACAATTTCTATACATAGATAGGGAATCCTACTGATTTATTAATTTGTCAGAAAGCTGTTCTCGGTGTTTGCACTTAGCATAAAGGGGGTGGGTGCCGGAAAGCTTAAAAAACTTTTAAAATTGATGGCATGCCAGATTCCATTTAATTGCAGAGAGGAAGAAGAAAAGGAGGACTGCTGCAGTGTCACTCCTGTAAGTCACATGGGTTTTTCTCAGCTGCCAAGAAAGGCATATATATATATATATATATTATAACTCACCTAAAAAGCCTGTTAGGCAAAATTGCAGGCACAATTTACAAATATGAGGTTAGATGTGTACAAAAGTATCTATTTTAAAAATGGGGAGGAGCAGGAAAACCTCTTCCCCTCATCTTAATAGGGTGCCTTTCTTGGCAGTATTATATATCTTATAATATTATATATCTTGGCAATATATATATATAATTTTTTATCCCAATTTAATTATAGAATTGCACAGGGAGATATATCATTTTAAAACAGTTTGGCTCAAAAATGCAAAATAATATCAGCTTTCTCCCACGAGAAAGCAATTGTCTCCTCCTCTCCCCAACTTTTCCCTGGTGACATTTATTACATCAAATTGCAGAAGCAGATGGAAAAAAAGAGAAGCTACGCAATCATAATTCCTCTGCTGAGACAGAGAATAGATGCCTCTGGCTCTGAACCTCCAATTGTCACTTAGCCTGCAGCTATTTCATCAAGGTGCCTGAATTATTTCCACTCCAACTGGTCACCTAAGAAGTATAAGTCCTAATATCCCCTTTTCTTCCACTTCCCTCACCCTTTCACTTGAAATTTTCCTGGATCTCCTACTTTCCCAACAGGGGCCAGCAAAGTGTCAGCATTAAGTGGTCTCAAAAGGGAAAGCAAGGTCAAGTGAGGTTAGTAATTGAATAGGAGACCCATCTGGATACACTAAGGTTCTACCAAAGTTGAAAGATTGTACAACTTGAGTTGAAGACTTTATTTTTATTCCCCACCCCCAAGTTGGCTACTATGGAATATTATAGAAAAAAAGGGGGGAGGTTGTTTTAGACGGCAACTTTAAAAGCAGGGTTGAGTATTTGAAATCTAACAAATACATAGACACACAAAGAGAAAGATAATTCTATTCAGCCCAAAATGCCCCCAGAGTGATTTAAGAATAGCTGCAACAAGATCATATCTCCCTTAAATTTACCATTCAAAAGAAAAGATCTGACACCCAAAGAAACTAGAGATGAATAGCAGGAATAGCACGCAGAGCATGGTTTTAACTTCCTTCCCTCCCCTGTATTAGCATTGCAATAAAGCAACTGTACTGCATATGTTTGTTTGCATTATCTCCCTATTTCTAATTGGGGTGTGTAGATGCATGTGGCCTCTTTTTTGTCTGAGGGCCTGAATAGGAAGATATGTATTGTATGCATCCTACTAAACAAAATGAATGGATATTAATAGAATAGAGAAACTAGCCATTAATAAGCAGGCAATGTGGCTTATTTATTCCAAATATTTTCAACAGAGCTGCTCTTCTGGGGAGTTGAAATCACACATCTTAAAGTTGTCAAGTTTGAAAAACACAGGTAAAAACACCGTAAATATAAAGGGTGTTATCTGAAAAGTGTGGTTCAGGACTTTTTAGCTCCAGATCATGTAGTGATATTTTTCATTCAAGGCAGTAAAATGAATCATTGAAAATATAACCCTAGTGTTGAGCGCTCACAGCCCCTACACCTGGCTTTTGTGTTATGGCCTTTGGTGGAGAAAAACACTAAAGAAAATATTGCAGTGTAAGGAAAAAAATTGAGTGTATAAGTAGATATTGAACATTCTTTCTGTCTGTGCTAAATGCCTAATCATTCTATAGACATATTCTTTTGAATTGTTTTATGTTACTCTCTCCAGTGTTTTTCAGGCTGACATATTCTCTTTAAATAACTTCACGTCTCATCCCAGACACCTTCACTCCCGAAGCTTCTTGAACTTTCAGGAAAGCTTTAGAGAAGTACATTTAGCTGAAGGATGGATAAGGGGATAAATAATCTTCTTTTTAAACTTATGATCCATTAAGTGCCTTGACTTTTTCTTACTCATCTTACAGTATACAGGTCCATTTACCTGAATAATTGTAATGCAAAGGGCTTTCTACTTGCTATATGCTATAAAGGTTCCAAATTATCTTTTATTCCTGTCTTGGGAATTATTTCTATTCTTTGAATTACAAGGATTTATTCTAGGATCCAAGAACAACCTTCCCAAGACTAGGACATATTCTTAAACAATTTCTTTAAAAACTATACACTTGATGGTAAGGCAATAATGTCTTTGGAAGGAAAAAGTTTGTTAGGGTTGTGGGGGCTTTTATCATGGGGGGTGGGGAATAAGTTATAAAGGTTGCAAAAAAAGTTTTAAAATGAGGATGCCCCCAACCCAAGCTTCACTTCTGGTGTCTGCACGCAGATCTGCATGCAGATTTCTTGCAGTGTTAAAAAAGGGGCTTTAGTATTATTGTGAAAGCCCTGGAATATCCAATCACTGCCAGATCCATGAATCAACCAGATCTGATTTTGCTTAGATTTGAAATCGGGCTGTGACATGCCTGGGCCGCATAAACAAGACAAGCCCCATCTGCGGGATGGAAGCAGCATGTGAAATCACACCCACTCCAGTTTGCAGAAAATCCTCTGGTCCCTGATGCTCAAAAGGTTAGGGGCTGCTGCCTTACTGAACCTATTTCACTAGCTTGCAACACCAAAGAGAAAAAAAATATTTTCTATCTCAGAAAATAGTCTTTTTAGTTTTGTTTTGTTTTTTAAGTTCAAAGTTCAAAGCTTTTATTGTCACTGTACATCATATACTGTATATAATGAAATTGGTTTAGCCTCTACTGGTGCAGACCATACAAGACAACATGAATAAAATAAAGGATAATCCTTATTCAAGTGGTTAGGGAAAAATACTAGTCATGTGTTTCCATATGTACATCATATTCTGTGCAACAGGTATATTACGGTACTCTGATGTATGATCTTATATTATGGTACAGTATATAAATATTACACACTACACTGGCACCAGTGAAATTTATGGTGCTATATTGTGTTTAGGAGTCTGACAGCCCATGGGTAGAAACTATTTTTAAACCTGGCTATATTTCTGTGTCTTCTGTCTGATGGTAAAAGTGAAAAAAAGACACTGGTCAATGTGTGGATCATCCCTAAATATCTTCCTTATTCAGCTGAAACAGCAAGACCTGGCAGTGGTGTTAGGGGCCAACCAATGGTTTCTTGTGCTGAATTAATCAATCTCTGTAGTGCCTTCCTGTCCACGGCTATTAAACCAGCATACCATACTGTTACACAGTGTCAGATCCCCACCATGAATCTGCCATTCTCCTGGGAGAGAGAGATGGGATCTTCAATATATTACTTAGTTTATTGCTTTCTTCCTCATATTATGTAACCTTTCACTTTATAACCTCTATCCTGGTGCCAAGACACCCTAACATAGTCACACCTTTTGGGGAATGTGAAGGGAGGGAGGGCCATGTGGGTTGTATCAGTTTGAGAGCGCAGGAGACGACCCTGGGAACGTCCCGTTATCATCTTCTCAAGGCAGCGGTTACCAAAACACATCCACACCTGCGGATTGGTTCACTCCACATCAGGCCGAAGGGAGGATTGGGTTCCTAAATCCTCTATCTTAATTTGTTCATTGAAGGGAACTCAGATCCTGCTTTCCTTTGTCTGGTATCACTTCTATCCAATAAAAGGTTCTTTTTGAATATCACCATTTCAAGAGTTTTTACTTTCTTGGAGAAGGAGGAGAGCCTGGACCTTACACACAGTATGTGAGGACACTTTCTATCATTGGACCGATAGAAAGAAGTCATCAGCTGTTTTTCTACCTGATTTTTCCACAGGACTCTAAGGAAATGAATTCTCTTTTGAGCCTTACTAACCACCAGAGACATATTGTTTTCTAGGTGAGGTATTGACTAATGAGCACTCTCAAAAATTTAAAAGAGGAAACCCCTCCCCTTCCCCCCACCAATATACAGTGGGGCAGGTTCCTCTTTTTGCTTCTGGAAATCCAGCACCATCTCCTAAATATTGCTAGTGTTTAGATGTAGGTTGTTTTTTGAACACCGTGGGGATAGTTTCTGGACTTCTTCCCTGTATATTGATTTGTCCCCTCTAGTTATAAGACCCAGCACCATTGTGTCATCTGCAAACTTTATGATGATGTTGGATGGATCTGAGGTTATACGGTGATGTGTATACTGTGAGTACAGGTAGGGACTTTAATGCTTTTTTAATGCTTTAAAAAGCATTATTCAGTGTTTCATAGAGGACAAAGTTTCCCACCCAAATAATTATTGTCATTCTGGTTTTTTTTTACTGAGGTTTTGGTGCAGTGCAAGAAAATACTTTTATTAAATACCTTAATTAATTGTATTAAAATGGCTAGTCTATCATACTGTTGCAACATAATGTTCTCTCTAGAACAGCTTTGTTTGCTTCTAAAATAAACTGGTTTAGTGAAAATTGGAGGTGATTGGTGCATTCTGTGTTGGTTTGTAATAAGGTTAAATATGTCTGAAGATATAAAGATTCACCACATTGACAAAAAAACAATCTGGCAGGGTTAGTGATGCTCTATCTTTTTGCTGCAAGCCAAGATGACAGTTTTGTATTCCAAGAGAATAAGAACACAGTGATAGTATCTTTGATCCATCCTATGGAGTTACATGGGGAGTGATGTTGGCTTGTAATTGAAATTTTGGGACTTGCAGTTGGCAGTTTTCTTAAAGCTCTTTCTACCTGATCATCTCGATGAACTGATCAACATTTGTGAAACTGTTTTTTCCCCTATTACTTACAGAATTGTTGTGGTTACTTTTTCCAGATGTGCCTCTGCATATTTCCAAAATAATTGTAAAGATGTTATAATCTTGAAACAGAGTTTGTGGGAGCTCAGCTGTCAACATCTATCTCACAGTATTGGGAAACATATTTTCTCATAAATTCTTTAGATAATGATTCAGCATATATATGCAGGATAGTTTCTTGCTCACAGAAATGAATGTTTAATTTTTCAGATATAAAATAAACCTGTCATGACTGGACTCCCATGACTCCCATAAAACTGGAAGAATTTTGCAATTTTGCATGTTTAAAAATAAATTATTTTAGTGTGTCCTTATCTTATAATTATTCCATAGTTCTGTAACCTATTTCCAGCTTTTTTAATCTTTAAAATAAATCCAATTGTTCCTCTGTTGCTACTGCTGCTTATTCCTCCTTCTCATCTCCACTTCTTTACAAGGTTTAGTCATTTGTTTGGTATCCGCTTTTCCATTAAAAATGGGTGTCTATGGCACTGGTGCCGATATTGGGGCTGACATAGTAGGCTGTGTATAGGCTTTGCTGTGCTCAAGGTTCTATATTCTTGAGCCCAAATGAGTAGTGCTAAAGTTGTCCCAACTGTTGGCTCAGCTTAACTGATGGTCCTAGCTATGACTTTCTGGTTTTTTCATTCCTTATCCTTTATGGGCTTCCTTCCTGCTTTTACTACCCATGTTTTCTTCCTGAACCTTTTAGGATTCCTAGGCCTTTCTTCCTCTTGATATTTCTAGTTAACCGTTGACCCCTGCATCATCTAGAATGTTACATGATTTCCTATCCTGCATATTGATTTCGGCTCACTACCATCTGTTTTTCTATCACTTCTAGTGATGTTCATAGAATGATTATATTAGCAAATCAAACCCTTTTACAGAAAGAGAAGAGGTATATAGGAAATAGACACTACATTTCCTCATTACTCTGTAACATAATTCACAGACTTGTACAAAAGTGGAAGGATCAGAAACCACCTTATGCTATCTATAGGTAAGTGGTCAATTATAGTTAAAGTAAGCCTTTCATAGTTTCTCCCACATAGGCTAATTCTCTCAGAGAAATTGCTTTCATTTAAATTAGTTTAGCCAAATGTAAGTAGTTTGAATGCAGCCAGCAACTGAGTTACTGCTAATCTAAAATGCTGGATTTAAGGCAATTACATTTTAATGATTTCCTGAGTACTGAAATTATTCAAACCCAATCAATGCATCAACTTTGTGGGTTTATTTGTTAGTCATTCAGTAATAATTTTTACTACCTTACAAATTGTTGGTCGAAGAACCATTCAGTATAGGAGAGTTTCTTGAACTCTACAAAGAAAAGGTTTACAAACTAACTACACTGGATTACAAAGATGATGTAACAGAATAAAAGCAACTTCCATTATTTTCAAGAAGTAAATAAATTACATTAAATCTGAAGTGCATTAAAATATTTTCCTACCTATCCTAATCAGGCTAAATAAATATTCAAGAGTTTCATAAAAGAAAAAAAAATCCATGTGATATTCAAATAAAATGGATAGTGTATTTTGCTCTATAAAGAACTTCAAAGCATTCTGATTTTTATTATGACATAATTTTTGCTTGGTTTGGTTCCTTTCTGAAAACTTTTGCAAAATTATGCAGTTGAGGGAATGAAGTTATATGTGATAACATATTTTTACTAGAGATAGAAAGTTCTGGAGTGTTTACATTCAACATTCATGTTTGAAGTAAACAAACAACAAAAGCTCTCCATCAATATGAAAAGCTTCTTGCCTCTTGGGCATATAACCCAGCGTAACTTTGAATAAAAATTTAAAGAGGTTGCTTTTGTAATGCATCAAGTAGCTTTCATTAGCTTTTCAGAACAATGAACCTTCTATGTCATGTTACTTGAGTGAGAACAAACTATAGTTTGTCAAAGGTTTATTTTCTGTACTGTACTTGAATTATTCATTGGTGCTTTATTCCACAGCAGTCCAGATAAAAAGACCATATCCAGGTATCAACTGCAAAAATGTTTTGCCACTGCTCCATCTTGAGGGACAGAGCAGAGAAACACTTCAAGTGAAACATGGTAGCAGCAGCATTTTCATGGTGAAACATGGTAGCACCAGCAACATTGGATGACAGGAATTTGTCTCTGCTCTTTGCCCATAAATGAATCTTCCTGTTGCCACAGATTTTTTTTAAAGGAAGACATTTCATAGGCTTATGAAATATTAAAGGGAAAACCAGAAAAAAGAGTGGCCATTTTATTAATTTCTACTAGATTAACATTCTACCAGACAGGATTGTAGTCACTGAATCCCACAGAATCATGATCAGATGTTACAATTCCCATGATGGCACTTAAGTCAACAAAGAGTTAGTATTCAGGCTGTCTCCCACTGTTTGTCCATATTGCTTATTTATATACTACATTATATATCTACCTTTGAAGTTTCTATTTCCATCATTTGTGCACAAAATAATTGCTGGCTGGGGAATTCTGGGAGTTGAAGACCACACTAATGGTTAAGAAACACTGGTCTAAAAAAATGTCCTATGCAATTGTGGTAGTTATTTAAATATGAATAGCCATGCTGGATTGGAGTAGTTTAATACAACACATCATTTCTCGCAATAGCCAAAAGATTCCTCTGCAATTCTCACAGCCATATCACTTTCTTATTTGCCTACAGTGGTATTTGAAAGTATGAAATGAAAGCATCATTTGAAGTTATATTGACTCTTGTAAAGTAATTGTTCTTGAAAGGTCCATCCTCCATAATTTCTCTAATCCATTTTAAACTCATCTGGGTCAGGATCCAGAAGGCTGATTATAGAAAATAGTCTTGTTGAAATGAATATGCAAATAAAGCTAGA
Source organism: Myanophis thanlyinensis (assembly GCA_017656035.1). NCBI lineage: Eukaryota > Metazoa > Chordata > Lepidosauria > Squamata > Homalopsidae > Myanophis > Myanophis thanlyinensis. The sequence continues at coordinate 5,302 of JAEANM010007920.1, read as the reverse complement.
TTACTTTTACATTGGAACCAGCAACATTAGGAGTTTTCACTGATGCAGTTGATGCTTGGTGCATATCTATATATTTTCTTTCAGCCTCAGATCCATGTCCCTTTATGTAATGGGCATACATTTAAGTGCTATGGTTTTGCTTTAACAGATGTGTCACAAAATGAAGGGCATGCAATTTTCACTGAAATGAAGGGGCAGTGTTATGTCTTTTGATGAATATACCTATCATCTTATGGCCTTGACCTCATGATGTTTTGCATGTGCAGAAGCCTTGTCCATCTCTTAGAATTTCTAGAAAAGATTTCAGAATAAAATTACCTGTCTGCTTCAATTTTAGAAGTGGAGGTACATTATTACTTTATGAAGTAACTTTAAAGGTGCGGTTTGTGTGAACCTCTTGGAAATGCAACACCCTTTAGCATTATTAGCTTTTCTCCCATCCCAATGCCTCTCCTCCAATGAGTTGATAATGAAGCAAAAAGGTGAGATGTCCAAAGATACCTTCTCAGCTATTTCATTGGTAAGTCAAATTAAAAAGGATTGAGGGGTCTTGAACCACCTAGTGAGTTTCAAAGGAAAAAAAACCTTACCACACTGTAGATTCTTTTGCTGTTGTTTGTAATGTTTTGCTGCATGGCAACAAAAAAAATCTTTCTATTTAGAGAAACATTTTAAATTATTGAATTGGTACACTTTTATCCATGCTGTTCTGATCTGTGATGCTTGCTCTGCTTTGACTCAATTGTCATTGTTTTGGAATTGTATTCCTAAGAGATAAGGGAAAGACTAAAAGATTGACAAGTTTCATTTGTGAGATCCCCTATCTAGCTATAGGCTCAGAATTGCCGAGACATAATAGAGTGCCATGAAATTTAAAAGTGTTCTTGCACTGATTTATAGCAATTGCTTGTTCTTGAAATCAGCAAGTAGATAAAGGAAATGTATATACAACTTGAGATTTATTTATTTACTTATTTACGTATGAAATGTACTAGATTTATAAAGCCACTTAAACAATGAGATTTTTGGTGGACTAATGCATGAAAACAAACAATAAACAAAAATGAAAACACAAACTTTAAAACACGGACAATAAATAAATATAAATATCAACCAAGCATCATAACAGAGCAACTAAAAGGGACCTCTGTTCAAGAGATTATAGGCCAGTTAAGAGGATGAGAAACTGGAATTTATTAAGGAAAAGCAAGAAGATCCTCCAGATTATGACATAAACAACTATCATCCAATGAAATTGCAAAGGAAAATTATGCTTTCATTAAATAGGACAGACACTCCATCCTTTCTGATTATGCTTGAAAGTGTAAGGAAATAATTACAATTGAAATCGTGGAAAGCAGTCAACATTGTTCAAAAATAGTGTAAGATGAAGCATATCGGTAGTCACAGACAAGCTCTCAGTAACACTTTTCCCTTCTAGTTCTGTACAATTGTCATAGATGGAAAGTTTGTTACGTTGATCAACTAACATTGCTATTTAATCCAGAATAGACTCTGTACTATGTGAACATGGTCTGAGACTGGAACAATACAGAATCTACAGAAAATACTGCCAAACAATATTCTGGTTATACACAAGCCAAGATTTTTGAACTACTTCACCAAAGCTGCAAAAATGGGCAAACACTGAAGTAATGTAAGAAATAAAAATCACAAGGTCATGGAGTGATAACAGAATTGGAAAATCTGTAGTGATAGATGATTCCGAGTCAAATGTAATGCTATTGATCCAGGGAAATCTTCTGCCTTACTTATTTTAACAGATTTGTGCTCACTTTGACCAAAACATGATCCCGATGATCTTTAGTTATTTGATTTTAGCTATCATAGTGAAACCTTGCCAAAATATCTCTTCTGTTATGATGTATATATGCATAAGTGGGAAAGCTAGGTAGAAAAGAAAAAGATTTATTTTTTTTTCATTTTCACTGAACTTCTTTTTCATTTTTATGATCTGAATCCTATACATAGAAAGAAAGAAATTAATTCAGCTTGTTGTATTGATTGGTGTTTGATGAATCAGTTCAGATACGTCTATCTCATTCTGTGCAGCCTCAGTTTCTCACCAAATTTCTCTTTCCTGTTAGAACATAATTCAATTTCAAATCATTTTTATAGCAGAATTAGAGAAAAATTCTTAGAGAAAAATTCAGACCTAAATAAAATATAACCATAAAAGAAACTGGCTGTAATTATATTTGGATAAGCACAAACTCTAGTCTAAACCCACTACTGTACTATGCAGTAGTAATTCCAAGATGTTGGTGTTTTGCCACTAGATATGTCATTTTTGGGTATCTGTCACCAAAAATTAGATGAACTTAAAATTCATCAGGATGGCCACTGATTTTCACTACTACAGCTTAGAATAAAATCATGGGGCTAGAAGAGTCCTTGAAGGTCTTTTAGTCCAACCACCTGTCCAAGGCAGAAAATCTTATACCAACCCAAACAAAGATTGACCAATCTTTTCTTGAGAACCTCCAGTGATTGAGCATCCATAACTCCAGAAGGCAATCTGTTTCATTGATTAATTGTTCTTACTGTCAGGAAATTTTTCCTTTGTTCCAGGTAGATCTCTCTTTAATGAACTTCCATCCATTGCTTCTTGTCTCACCTTCAGGTACTTTAGAGAATAAGGAAATCCCCTCTGCTCTATGTCAGCTCCTCAAGTACTAAAAGACAGCTATCATGTTACCCCTAGGCCAGTGGTAGTGAACCTATGGCACAGGTGCCAGAGGTGGCACTCAGAGCCCGCTCTATGGGCATGCATACCAATGCCCCAGTTCAGCTCCACCACATTTTTCCATGGCATTTTTCACTGTCATTTGCAGGGAAACAGAAGTTTCCCTGCAAATGATGAAACAGAAGCTTGCAAAAGAAAAAGATCTCACCTCTTGTAGAGCTGTTGTTGTCATGATGCCCTGCCTCCCACTAGCCAACTGGTCTTCAGGTTTCTGGTGCCAGTACGTGCATGCGCGCCTTGCAGTTTGGGCACTTGATGTCTAAAAGGTTTGCCATCACTGCGCTAGGCTTTGTATTCATTAGATTAGACATACCTAGTTCTCTTAACAATTAATTAGAATCACATATTGATACTAATATTTATTCTTCGTACTAAGAATTTTCCATTATTTAATCATTCTCTTAACCTTTTTAATTTAACTTTGCTTTTATTATTTATTTTATTACCTATTTATAGACACATCATCTTTCAATTTCTAATCTATTTAATACCTGAATGTTGTTATATAGAGATATATGTAGTTATATTTTCTCGTTTCTTGATTCTACCTCTATCCTAGTTCTCATTCATACAGCTCTTAGCTTACAAGGTATTTTATAGTCTTCCCTCGTCTCTTGCCCAGTTTCTTTTTAACATAATTATAATCATAATTCTTTCAGTTATCTTTTTTTATATCATGGTGATAATATGTGATTATAGCAGTTTTATCTGAGTTTCTGTAAAAACTTAACCTTATACAGGTAGTCCTTGACTTACAACAGTTCACTAGTGACCATTCAAAGTTACAACTGAAAAAAGTGACTTATAACAATTTTTCACACACATGACCATTGCAGCATCCCCATGGACATGTGATTTACATTCAGATGCTTGATAACTGTCTCACATTTATGATGGTTGCAGTGTCCTGGGGTGATGTGATCAGGTGTCAAGCAAAGTCAATAGGGAAGCCAGATTCATTTTACAACCATGATACTAATTTAACAACTGCAGTGATTCGCTTAACAGATGTAGCAAGAAAAGTCTTCAAATGGGGCAAAACTCGCTTAACAAATTTCTCACAGCAACATACATTTTGAGCTCAGTTGTGGTTGCACATCAAGAACTTCCTGTATAAACACGTGCTCTTACTTTTGATCTCTGTAGATTTTATGAGGAAAGCCTCAACTTGCCTGGTAGATGACTATTATAGTTTGTGCCAATAACCACTGCTCATATTCAACTACTTTTTCAACTCTACGTTATCACCAATTTTTCATTACATTATAATTTTTACAGATATTCCAGTGAATCATTTTGGCGACCTTATTATGTCATTGCTTGCAATCAATTTGTGCAATCTTCCTGCACAAACTAGAGTATATATATATATTATATATATACAGAGTATATATATTCTACTGTTTCTTTTGCCTCTTTGCACAATCTGCATTTTCACCCAAATCTTGTGAGCTGGGAGGGGCTAAGAGACTGACTAGCCCCAAATCAGTCCTTTGAGTGCCAGACTGTGCTTTAGGCAGGTGAACAGTGTTCTTTGCCAAATTTTGGCTTAAAATTTAAGGTTTCTCATTTCAATAAAACATAGGGAGCAGATAATTTAATGTTAACATGGATAAGAAATCATTAAATTACTAGAGCAGTAATGGATTTGTAGGGTAATGGCCAAGATTTGAATCAAGAACAAGGAAAACTAGCTTTTAGTGCAACCTCAGTCATGAAATATCCTTGGGTAATTTGGCTTGTCTCTTTCCAAGACAGAGTTCTCAAACATTTGCCTTCATTACACAAAACCGTGTATCATAAAATCAATTTCACCCAAAGTAGGTAAAACATTTTAAGAATATTTCATGTATTGTTACCCATGGGAAAAAAATAGGGAATAAAAACATTTTTTCTCAATTTTGGATAATTTAGCTATGTTTGGGAAGCACTGCTGTAATCCTATTGCTGTGGTAAAAATAGATACGTATTGTTCTAAATTCCTCACACCTGTCCACAGTTATAACATTGTGCTGTTGGTTGTTGCACTAGAAATATTGAAGGGGTCCCCAACCCATGGACTGTGAACAGCTTTTTTTAAAGTTTTTTTTATTTTTTAGACAAACATACAAAAAAACATAAAAAACATGTAAACCTAAAAAAAATCATCCAATTGTATGCTTACATCATGTCAGTTGGTTACAAAAGAAAAAAAAGTGCCATTCTTTCATAGTCTTCACTTGTAACTATATTATATATTATCATTTTGTTTATCTTAATATATATTCATATCTCACCAATTTATTAATATTCTTTTGAGTAATATTCTAATTCCATCATTTTTATATGAGATAATTCTCAATTTTAGAATTCCATGTTCAGCCAATGATTATATATTTTTATATTTACAATCTATATCCTTATATTAATCTTATTTATAAGAAAAAATAACATATTTCAATAACTGTATCTTTCCATATAACCACTGGTAAAATAAATCCCATACTCTATAAAATTGTTTATCCTCTTGTTCTCTAATTTCAAATGTCAATTTAC
>JAEANM010007918.1:0-17376 GCA_017656035.1 Myanophis thanlyinensis | reverse complement strand
TTGGCTGTGAACCGCCCCGAGTCCTTCGGGAGAGGGGGCGGTATATAAATCAAATAAATAAAATAAATAAAAATAAATAAATGTTTGAGAAGTTAAAAAAAAAACTACCTCTCATACTCCATGTGATTAATAATTGCATATATTAATCCATATGATTAATAATTGCATATATTAATATATCTTATCCTCCTCCTTTGCAGTTTTCCAAGTAAAAAGTCTTACATATTATAGCTTTTTTTTCCATGGAAAGTAGTCAATCTGCCCCAACCATTTTGATTGCTCTCTTGTGAACTTTTTACACTTTATTCTAATATATGCCTTTTTAAATAGTGTGGCAATCAGGACTCTATACACTATTCCGGATGCACTTGTATCATAAATTTGTAAAAAGGAATTAGTGTTAGCACTTTTATTTTCAAACTTTCCTACGTTTTATCATAGAATTTGCTTTTTTCTTAGTTCTTTTCACCAAGTATTTTTTTCTGATTTATTACTTATGACCGCAAGGTGTTTTTCCAGATAGGTTACTCCCCACACACACCAATGTCTATGAGATCTGATTTTGTTTTTTGCCTGAAGGTGCATCAATTTCCTTTTTATCTTGCTGGCTACAGACTTCCAAGGGGAAAAAGTGAATCCTATCATGTGTTGCTTTCGGTGCAAATGAAGCTTTTGGACTGGTAATGCATGCTTCAGACAAAGTGCTAGTGCTAGGTTAAATGAAATAATCGAATTTCCTGGGTTCATCCCCCCCCACACACACACACAGCCCAAAACCAGCCAAAGACACTGAAATCGGGAAGGGGGTTGGAGGTGTGTGTGGGTGTGTTGAGAACATCTTATTTTTTTTCCCCATTCTCAAAAGCTTTGGTGAGGGAACACAGATGCGAGAAAACCATGAGGTACTTGACCTGTAATCAGTTACTAACCGAAGCTGCGGTGTTTGCGATACACACACCCGGCAGCCAAGCCGCTCCACTGAACAGCTAGTAACCGAAAGCACCGCCTGGCAACAGAGCGATTCCTGCCTTTTTGAACTAAAAGAGCGGGCGAAGGCCGTAGCGCGTCCCGCCTCTCTCCAGGCAGGAAGGCGGAGCCATTTTGACCGAAGCCTGCAGCTGAAGGCAGAGCCTGGGAAGTAGCAGTGTGTGGCGGGGTAGCGTTTTTGGTTCAGCGGTAGCCGGCACCAACATGGCTCACGCTTCTCCGCTCTCGAAACCGTCCAGCCCGAACAACCCCCGAGTCTTTTTCGATGTGGACGTTGGGGGTGAACGAGGTGCGGGTGGCAGGGGTGGAGGCGGGGTGGCCACGCGCGGTTGGCAGGTGGGGATGGCCGTGCCGCATCGGAGCCTCGTGCAGGAGAGGAATGCTTGCGCCCTAGTCTTCGGGCGAGGCGAGGCGAGGCTGACCGAGTTGCGCATGGCGCCTCTTGAGCAGAGCCCTGAGCAAATGGCGGTAAACGAGGAAGGCCTTTTCGACGGGACGGGTGGGGAGGGCTTGTATGCGCGCGCGCTGCAGTCCAGTGTTTCTGCGCGTCGCGGGGGGGGGGGGGAGATAAGTTGGATCGCTCCAAAACGCCTCCGCGTTTTCTTTCGTAAACGTGCCCCACGCCTCGCGCTCCGATGCCGCGACGCGCGCCTAGCAGAAGTCTCTGGAAGCCCTCCGCCTCGGAATTTCAACGCTGGAGGCCGCTGTGTACCTTGTGGTAATGTTACAGCGGCCAGAGCTTCGGAGGAAGGGCTCACCTAAGGTTGCGGAGGGTTCCCCCCTTCTCCCGTGGCGAAAGCCCCTTACACAACGAGGGAGAATTCCCACGACATGACGGCGCTTCTGTTTTCGCCGCTGAAACCTGAAGACCTGTGGTCAGACAAACCTTCCACATTGAATTCTCTGTAGATAAACTGGCTTTGATAGCTTTAAGCAAAGGAATGCGCTGTGATTTTATGCGGCTGAAAAACTGTTGTGAAATATATCTTCCGTTCAATCAGTAAATCACAGATCAATCTCAACGTGTGTACTTGGAAGTACCATAAACCATAAAGTACAGTATCCCAAGTCAGATACTGTAGGTTTATATTCTGGGTTAGTGTTGTCCCTAATCCTAATTTATATGAGCCCCAATTATTCTGATTCTTGAGAAAATTCATATCGAAATACGGCAGCTATCATAAAATGTAAACTCACCACCTTACACTTATTTGTTTTATTAAGCCAAACTTTAGAAGAGAGCTAGGAATAACATGAACAATTTTAATTGTTTTACTACTATCTGTAGAAATCCATAATACTATCTTATGTTAAAAAAAAAAGAATTTCCAAATAAGTATTTGAAATGTCTATCATTAAAGTTACAACATTGACAGGTTCCATAATAAATTTTCATAATATGGAATACACTAATTGCACCCAGTATAACCCACAACATGACTCTGAAACGCTATGTATTTCAATCATCAAGTATCAAGGTTACTATTTTAATAAAATTCAGAATAAAAATAGTATTTTAAAATTAATATAATCTGTCTCTCAGATGTACTTATTAAAAAGAGACTCTTAAATATTAAAAAAAAACTATGCAGGTATTTTTTACAACTACAATTGGGACCAGAATGTCTGTTGTTAAATGAATTGCACCCAATTTTATTAACCTTTTTTTGCAGCAGTTAAATCATTGCAGTTAAGTGAATCTGGCTTCACCCATTGACTTCTCAGAAACTGGTTGAAAAAAGAGAAAATGGCAATCACATGACCCCAAGGCATTGTAAACATAAAAATAATTGCTTCCCAAGGGCCCAAATTTTGATCACATGACTGCGGGAATGCTATAAGTGCAGGGACCAGTTGTAAGTTACTTTTTTCTATGCCATTGTAATTTTAAAGGTTTGCTAAACAAATGGTTATAAGGCAAAGAATATCTAATATTTGATGCTGGTTTTTAGCCATAATAGTAATAGAAGTTATCGACAGTAGACAGTAGTTATTACTGAAATCTAGTGGCAACAGAATGATTTTTGATTATGTGTATTTGAATGTAGGTAAAGCTGAGTTATAGTCTCACATATACTGAAAAGTTGCATTGCTTGGTCTGGAATAATAATTAAATATTTGATTGGCAGGTGGAACATCAGAGTTCAAGAACCCTTTAAACATTTAAAGTTGTATTAATACTAGTAGAATTCAGTGAGTAAATTTAGTCCTAAATTTATTGAAAGGATGATGGGATACACATTGCTAAAATAAGTACTGCTACAAATTTCTCTTGTTCCAGTTGGTCGAATGGTATTAGAACTGTTTGCAGATATTGTACCTAAAACTGCAGAAAACTTTCGTGCATTGTGTACTGGAGAAAAAGGTATTGGGCCTACAACTGGAAAGCCTCTTCATTATAAAGGATGTCCTTTCCATAGAAGTAAGTACTTGTTTTTGTATGAGTGAATGAAAAATCGCTACAGTCAAAGCATTCCAGAATAAATATAATAAAAAAGAAACAAAACATCATACATTTCATGAGAAACAAGTCCTTCATCAATTTGTTCCTAACTACAGCAACCAAAAATTTGGCTTGCACCATTGTGATATTGATTCTAGAGTCTTGTATTGTTATAATTTGGGGTAGCCGAAATTACTGGTGTTGGTGTCTTAGTTTAGTTTAAAAGAAAACTGATGGCATATACTTTTAAGAAGATTTAAGATTTTAAGAAAACAATAGATGGCAGTTCCTTGTTTGTATGCATTAAAACTTTGAACTACTGAAAAGCAATTAAAGTTGCCTAATGCAAGACATATAATAACAGTGTTTCTGGTGTGATAATGCTGCAGAACATATTTATGTTTAGGGAGATAGAGGAATTAATTTGGAAATTAGACAAAAATAGAATTAAGTACCTTTGCATAAAGAGAAGTGCTTACTACAATTGATATAATTCACCCTGAAAACAAAATTACTGGAGCATGAGTTTTGATTTTGGAATAGCTTATTTCGAAATTGTTCCCTGTGATCAGAACACTAAAAACTCTGCTTGAAATGCAGTGTATTATGTTCCTATCAGTTTTGTTTCATGCTTAGAATGTTTCATATCCCTTATCAATTTAGTTTGCTAAAATGCTGATTTGCAGAGAGAGATTTTTTTAAAAGCCAGTCATGGCAAAAAGGCAGTTCAGCTTTTTCACTTTGGTTCAATTGTAGTTATCAAGGAATTTATGATCCAGGGTGGAGACTTTTCAAATCAGAATGGAACAGGTGGAGAAAGTATATATGGAGAAAAGTTCGAAGATGAAAATTTTCATTATAAGGTAATAGATTTTATAATTAAAATTTCCAGTGGTCACAAGTCTGCTAATGAATTTTGTATCTGAACAAAAACCAAATACCATACTTAAAGCCCTTTAAAAAGATAGAAATCAAGAGTAGAGCTCCTTGTACCTTCCAAAGTTTTTGTTCTTTTTTCCAAACCTGCTTTTAAAAGATTTCTATGAAAATAAAAAAATAATTAAATATATTCATTTACACCAAACTCTGCTTTTGATTTGGAGATTTAGGGATTGATCTTTCCTTCCATAATCTGCTGGAATGCCACTTTTCATGCAGGATAATGGGATTTCTGAGAATGAATCACTGAGTGCTAACTCTTATTCTGCAGTGAGGAAATCAACATATAAAATGCTTTTATTGTTATCAACAACATATAGCCTTTACATTGTATTTATGTGTACCTAAAGAATAAGTTTCAGCTATCTTTATTGAGAGCATTTCAATCTTTCAAATAAATTTTTTATCTCAAATTCTTACATATATATTAAGATATGGAGATATTTGTCTTTTAAATGTCATATCTCATGATCTTTTAACTTTTATTAGTATGTGTATAAATTTTATATATGGGTATGCAATTTTTTGACTAGGTGAAAGGTTTTCTTATTTGTGTATTCCAAATATACGATACTGCAGATTAGTAAATTGTGTATGATTTCAATTTACCAATGCATTATTCTCATGAGAACAACATTACTGTTTTATTTAGCATGATAAACCAGGTTTGCTGAGCATGGCAAATGCAGGATGCAATACAAATGGTTCACAGTTCTTTATCACAACTGTGCCCACCCCTCACCTTGATGGGAAACATGTGGTCTTCGGGCAAATGATCAAGGGCATGGGCGTTGCAAAACTTCTAGAAAATGTTGAAATAAAAGGAGAAAAACCTGTCAAAGTAAGCTAAAATCATTGGAGTTTATTTTTCATATTATAAAATTTTAAGATAATTCAAATATGTTTTCATTCCTTTTAAAAATATGAGTTAAATTCAATAATGAAATTTGTTTGCATTGATGGTACTTATCTTTTCTACTTATATCTATATAATTTTAACAAGGGTCCCTCCAGATGTTGTTTAATTTCAACTCTAGCATACTGGAACAAGTTGCTTTTAGGGTTGCTGGGATAGGTAGTAAAATGAAAATTAAGGTGTTAATAGCTTTTTCCCCTGCCCATCTTAGACTAAATATAGTCAGGCAGTTTAATTATGGTACTAACATTCAAGACAGTTATGATTATTTTTATTTTTCACAGAATTGAAACAAAAAAGTAAGTTAGAGGCTTTGAAAACAGTCTGAAAAAATGACAGGTGTATTTTCTGAAAATTGAAACAAGTTGCCATTGAAAAAGTTGCGTTTTATATATTTCTTCTACAGTTGTGTGTTATTGCAGAATGTGGAGAGCTAAAAGAAGGGCAAAACTGGGAAATCTCTCCCATGGATGGTTCTGGAGATATTTATGCAGACTTTCCTGAAGATTCTGACATAGATTTAAAGGAAGTAAGTGTTTCATTTATTTCCTATGTTAATATTAAAGAAGCATTGTTAAAAGTTCACTTTAAATTATATTATTGATCTTTTTAAAGTAGAAAACATGTAACACAAATTTATCCTAGTCTTGCTTTCTATTTTGACATTCTACAGCTTCCAAAGCTTTTATAGCTAAATGGAGTACTCTATTTATACTTCTGACATGTTGCTGCATTGGAATTTTTAACACTATATGCAATTATATCCAATAGTGTGTGGGAAACTGCTTCCAAGCTATTTTTTCCCAGACTTCTTTACAGAACAAAATGATATGCTACTATGCTCAGTGCATTTGCTTCTTTTTTGTAGGTTGACAAGATTGTGACTGTAGCTGAAGATGTAAAAAATATAGGCAATTCTTTCTTCAAATCACAAAATTGGGCAATGGCAATCAAGAAATATAGCAAGTCTTTGAGGTAAAATTATATAATGTCTTTAAAAATATATTCTACCTAGGGCTTTCAGGTCTGAATTGCAAACATCTGATGACTACTGATAGGCAGCAAAGAGATATAGAAAATGTAAACTATTTGGTGCCATCTAGTGATCATCCAGATTTTTGCAGTCCAGATATGGTAGTCCTAGGTTAATTTGCCATGTACACACATTTTTATTAGAAAGTGAAATTGTAAATAGACAAAGTAGCCCTTTTCTCATTTTTAATACATTGGTGGATAGCATATGGCTCTCATTATCCCTGAAATGCCATTAAAAATCAGTATTTTCTGCAAAAATGTGAGAAGAGAGTATAAGCTGTTGGATGGGTTTAAAAGAGGTTAAAAAGTCAAAGGAAATTCCCAAATAAATCCAAGCCCTATTTATTTGTAAAATTTTACTTTACTTGGCTCTGCACATTGCAATTTTTGATCACTAGATTTAAAAAAAAACAACAGTTTATTTCAAAGTTCTCTTATTTCATTTATGTAACTTATGTGCATTATATTCAATAAAATAGGAGGGAGGAATGAGGAAAGAACAAGTTTCTTCAAGACCAAATTGTTTAAATTTAGGTCCTATTTAAATCACTTTAAGGATTTGCTTTGGTATTTAGTATAACTTGGCTTAATCAGGTCATGGTTGCCTAAACTCCAACTGTGATTGGTTAATGTGAATATGCATAATACTGTTTCATCCACATGTAGCATGGCTTCTTAATCAGCATTGATAACTTTCCTCTGGTAAAGTGTCTTACTATATTTAAAGTATCAAACATTCCCAGTTAATACTAGCTCATGTTTAAAGTTAATGATTTCAAATGCCTTTCCATACTATGCTAACCAGGCTTTAGTTGTCAACTGAGAAATACAGGATGTGGTCTAAAATAATACTGCATATATTTACTAGCTGAATGACACAGGATGTTGTACAAGCACGTTGTTTTAACATACATAGATAGTCTTCAATTTAGGACCAAAATTGAGCCCAAAGTTTCTGTTGCTAAGCAAAACATTTGTTAAGTGAGTTTTGCCCCATTTTATGACCTTTCTTGCCACAACTGCCACAACTTGCCACAGTTAAGAGAATCACTGCAGTTGTTATTAACACAGTTGTTAAGTGAGTCTCGCTTGTCCATTGATTTTGCTTGTCAGAAAATCTCAGAGGGTGATCATATGACCCCAGGACACTGCAACCATCATAAATAAGTTGCCAAGTGTCTGAATTTTGATCATGTGACCATGGGAATGCTGCAATGGTCGTAAGTGAGAAAAGTGGTCATAAGTCATTTTTTTCAGTGCCATAACTTTGGTCACTAAATGAACTATTGTAAATCAAGGACTATCTGTAGAAGTTATAATCTGGCTTAATTTGCAAATTATTGATTTAATATTGTTGATAAACAGTTGATAAATTAGTAATACAGGGAGTCTTTATCTACCACAACATATCCTGACAAAATAGTCACGAGAGAGAAAGAGACTGTAAAGATTGCTGCTATTTCATTTAGATAAAATCAACTCTTGCAGCAATGCCAGTTGCTTAAATCTCATTGTCATAAAATAGAATAGAATAGAATTCTTTATTGGCCAAGTGTGATTGGACACACAAGGAATTTGTCTTTGGTACATATGCTGTCCATCTACATGTCATGTGTTATTGTCAGGTGCAGAAGAAAGAGTATGTGTTGGTCAGAAAATGCATACACTTTTTTTACTACCATTTCTTATTGTATTTGTGAATGTAGTTGTTAAATCAGGAGTACTGTGCTATAAAATCCCCATCTTATTTTATACAGGTACATTGAAGCTTCAAAAGCTGTGGCAGAGGAAGAAAATTCAAAGCTGAATTCAGTAGCATTGACATGTTATCTTAATACTGCTGCATGCAAACTGAAATTATTGGAGTGGCAGGATGCAATTGAAAACTGTGCTAAGGTAAATATTTTTCCATAAGGTAAGTTCGGTAGCTTTCCATGAAGCTACAAATCTCTTAAAATAATTATCAAATTTAGGCACTATCTATCTTGCATCAAGGCTATTTTATAGCAAATCAAAGTAAAACAGATTATTGAAATTACACAGAAGTGTACATTGTACATGTCATGCTCAATTCAGAACATCCATATCTGTCTATGCTACCATATAGGTGTCATCTCTTTAAATCAGACCCATCTTTTTGTAGTATGACTGTTGTTGCCAAAGTCTAGGAATATATACAGCTTTTTAGAGGAGCTCCTGGCAGATGCTGAGTCATATTCATAGTTCCAGTCAGTTTTTCTCTTTGAATCTAAATTGCTGCATACCCCAGTATTTTATTCACATTTTTGCACTACATATTTAAAAATTGAGATTATAAACATAGTTTTGCCTGTAGTATATTATTTGTAAAAAAAAACAACTATGTAAATAATCAATAGATCTTTCCTTAAGCATTCTGTGTGCTATTCCATTTGTGTGATGTATAATCATAGTATAATGTATATTCTCAGGAATTTATGTATCCAGTGATCAGTTTATGGTATATAAGAACAGAATTTTATAAATGGCTAGATAACCATAGAATAATTAAGCAAATATAGTAAACCCTCAATTTAGGGAAGTGATAGGGTAGAAAGATTTGTCTCTTAATATTCATTAAATCCAAATGAAAGTTTACATGTGTAATATATGAATGGGACTTTAGTTTATACATGGACAAAGTAGCAAATAAGAATTTAAATCTGCACAAAGGCTTACTATATAGTATACAGATTGTTTGTTGCGCCTGAAGTCTACTAAACAAGGATCCATTAAATGTACAGTATGTCCAGAACAAATAAACCCCAAATTGATTACTTTTGGAAAAAGGACTCTGTTAATTCCAAATGTCATAAATTCAGATATATGCAATTGACATTTTTATAGTTTTGTAATTTATGTAAAATTTATATTAGTCTACATAGTTGTTAGAATAACATCAATTATGTAAATTGCTGTTTCAGAAACAGTGGACCTGGGGTCTACCATTTAGTCTATTATATCCAAGTTTGTTTAATGGGGGTCCAGAAAATCAGAGTTTTAGTGTACAGATGGTGAGTGCTAGCAATTTAGATTGCTAGGTGTTTTAGACTTCATTTTCCATTATTTTGAATTGATTGAATCTAATTTGACTATGGATTACAATCCAGATTACAGAATTTCTAGAAAATTTAGTTTCCTAAATCCTGATTTAATTTGTTTATATAAAATACCTAAATCAAATCTTAATATCTTAAAAATAGGTTTTATTGCACAAAATAAATGTTCTCACTTTATAGGCTCTGGCCATAGATCCCACAAATACTAAAGCACTTTATAGAAAGGCCCAAGCTTGGGAAGGAACAAAAGATTTTGATAAGGCATTGGTAAGTATAAACATTTTTCTCATTAATATTGCAATAAACATAATTTTTAGTTTTTTATCACTTTTATTAGTTTATAAGTAAATCAAGGAAGAAAACACACCTGATACTCTTTTGTCCTCCTATTTTCCCCACAACCCTGTGAAGTAGATTGAGCTGAGAGAAAGTGACTGGCACAGTCACTTTCATGCCTAAAGTGGGATTAAAACTCAGTCTTCTGATTTCTAGGCCAATACTTTAATCACTATACCAAATTGGCTCTCTCATTTACATATTGCTCAATAATTTTATTTAATTATTATTTAAATATTTATTTAATATTACAGGTTGAGCTTCAGAAGGCTCAAGACATAGCACCTCAGGATAAAGGTAACACTACCAGATTGTCTTCAGTGATGAATTGGCCTATTGCTATTGATGACTAAAAATATCTAGGATACTTAAGCCAGCATTTACAGCATTGGTGTGAGAGGTCAGGGAAAGATATGGAATGTGCATGCTAGAGCATCCAGAACTACCTTTGCTATTCCCTGCTCCAATACTGTGGCATTTTGAACTAATTATAAATAGTGAAAAGATTGTAAATTGTAATGCATCTTGTATGGGTTTGAATTAGCATGATGTGGAAATCTTCTTTGGTTTAAATCACAATTTATAAACACATTTTCCTTAGACAAAGGCTGAGTCAGTAAGACAATTTTCTGAATATTTGCATTCTTAGTATATTTCTTATAAAAAAGTGTGTGTGTCTGTATGTATATGTACACACACACATTCATGGTGACATTAAATGTGGGATTTTTTTTTTTTAACATCCGCAGCCATCCGAATGGAAGTACAGAAAGTCAAGCAGAAGATAAAAAATGAGAAGGAAAAAGAGAGGGCAGCATATGCAAAAATGTTTGCATGAATATAGGTTTTCTCTCTCTTTATACAGAAAGAGGCAAGATTAATGGGAGTCATTATGGCAGCATGCTTACAGCTATCATGTTTCAAGACTGTCATACTATTTTATGAATTTACATTTTAGATTTTAAAACACTTTAAAACACTTGTTAAGATCAGCATAAAAACACTTGTTGTATTTTAGCTTAAAATATAAAAAACTACAAAATAAAACATCAGAATGATGCTGCAAAGAGCGTGTACAAGTTCAGTGTCATAACTACCATTTTACGTGTTCTAGATTGTTTGTCTCCCTTCAATTCTTCTGGTAACTTTCAATATGATTGCAAACTAATTTGTTAACAGAAGTTGAAGAAATAAAATTTGTAACTCAGATAGAGATTACTTTATTACATTTTATTATAACAAAATGAATTCATACCAGAGGTAGTGTTGCTCTATTCGTTTTTTTGTAAAATAACTGAAATATTCTCCAGTTTAGTCTTGAAAGATGTATTTCCCTGAAACTGGGCCATCAAGACAAATACAATAGTTACATATATTATAAATATCCTGTATTCTGGATTACATCCATTATTAATACGGCAATATAGAACAATTGGGATAAAATTAGACCAGGATGTATTCAAACTTGTCTTACCAGGTATTCTCTGAATAGAAAAAATACATTCAAATAAAACTTGTCTATTTATTATTTAAGGCACCAACACATTCAGGCTGCTGAACACTAACCTCAAAATCAATGTGTCCAGTTCTTTTCAGTCTGCTTACAGTGTAATGTTTTAAAACACTTTGACCTCTAAGAGGTGTCCACTGATGATAAATAACACAGGTTAAATAGTGGTTTTTCTGCATCGATTTTTGAGGTGGGGGTAGGATTTTAATTTATAGAAAAGTTCAAAACAGAACATCCATTTTTATATTTGAGTGAAACATTAAAGATCATGCATCCAAGATCCATTTTGCTGCTGAGCTTTAATACTGTAGGATGATCTGAGGACATGTGGCCTGTAGATTATTCTAGCCTTCATGGAGAATGGACCCCTTACACCACATAACTTTTACAATAGCAGATCCTGAGTTCTATCATTTTGTAGCATTGCCCACATATTTTTAAAAATGGATTAAAACTACATTCCATTATAAGCTGGTCCTCCTCCACCTTCTGGTACAACCCAGTTAATATTCTGGCTGGGATCTTTAATATCACATGTCTTACAATGGACACAGTTCTGAGCATTTATCTGTAATCGCAATCCTTCTCCACTTTCTACAGGAACATATTCATAAACTCCTGAAAAATAGAAATGTAATTTTAGTTCAAGAGACAATAGAACTCAATCAGATTCTTATTAAAGAGAAAAATCACATTAATTATTTGTCAGGACAACTAGAAAGCAGAATGAAGTCTCTTGTTTCTCCCAAAATTAGTAGTTACCTGCTGGGCAGAATCGCTGCTCGGGTCCATCATATATAGCTAGATTATGGTTGACAGGAATACTATCATCTTTTAAAGTTAAATGAGGAGGCTGGTCATGTTCATGATTTGTACCACTCAAAGCTACTGATGAAAGCAAATCAAAACTGACTTTTCCATCTGGTTTGGGATATTCAATAGGTGTACAATCTTTGGCTGGCTTTAGCTGTTTTGCATCTGTTCCTGAAATAATGACAACAGGGAAAAACTGATAAAAGAACTGAAAAAATTGGTGACAGTATAAAAAATATTTAGCGAGCTGAAAGAAATGCCATTTGAAATAGCTTTATTGTCTTTGAACACTTGGCATGCTTGAGATATTCTACACTCTATAAAGAATAATTTTAACAATTTGATATAACTACTTTTTATATTGGATAATAAAAAGACATTTTGCATTAGGGGAAAACACTTTTCAATTGCATTGGGCTAAAAAAATCATACGTATTTTTCCTTTTATAGAACAACTGCCACACTCATTTGGAACATTTATATGGCATGTAACTGTAGAAACAGGCTTCCCTAGTTATACCCAGAACAATCATTTTGACAACAGGCTGGCAGCTTTCTTCTTTCTAGCATCTTTTTTCATAGTAATTTAAAAAGGCAAAACTTGGAACTGATTCTTTGTCAGACTTTATACGCAGACCTTTAAATCATTATCTTTAGCACTGGCTGCCTTTGTAGATCATGCCAAAATACAATTAAAACATCTGCCAAATTAAAATATCCAGGTTCTATTTATACAAATAATTTACAGCTTTTCATCAAGTAGTATGATATTACAAGCATGAATGTCTTTCTAGATACAACTAGGCAAAGTTAATGAAAGGGAGATTTATCAATGATTGCCAGTCATTGCATATACAGAAATATACAGATGCCATGCTTCTTATACTTTATGCCCTGTTTATGAATCGTAAGTGGCTTACAGAATCATAGACTATATGGAACATGATGGTCAAAAGCAAACACTTATGAGCCTATTTCATTAGTTTTTTAAAAAAAATAATTTTGAAAGAAGTTATCAACTTGTATGTCAAAAACAAAGCAAAGGTTTTACAAATTTACCTCCATGCTTTAGCGTCCAAGGTTCAAATCCTCTTAGTACCCAATAGAAAACACCAGTGTAAATCATTCCTCCATATACACCCAAGATTCCATGACAGGAGGGGCGAATATTCCTGACTCCGTAAAGCTCTTTCCACACCCATGATTTTTTCAGATTTTCTTCATATTCAGGCACATGAAGCCCTAAGAATAAATAACAAATTAGTAAAAGGCTTTGCAATTTTAAAAAACAAAAACCCGTAGCACTGTAGAAATCAACTTTTCATACTAAAACTTTTTTAACTCTTGGGAAATGTAAATAAGAACAGTGGACATTGGAAAAAGATTAGGATAATGCTAATGTAACATGGGATGGTATTATAACTACTAGGAGGTGATCATGACTTTATTATGACCTGGCATTTAGCAGCAGCATCCAAAAGCCCAGGTCTTGAGAATAGTAGTATACTCAAATACGTTCAAAAGGAAAAAAAATTTATATGTAGTGTACTTTTTCATATTATCTGAATTTATTTGTTTTTGAGCTATCTGCCTAAATTCTATACATCTGCAATATGACACCAATTAAAGCAATAAACTAATGATAAGTAGAGACTTTCCTGAATTGCCAAATATATATATATTCTCATCATACTCCTCTTACCTATTGTTTTTGATTGGAGATTTTCATTGATTAGTTGATTGAAAACGGCTTCTGAAGCCAGCATTCCACTTTTCATAGCAGTATGTGTACCTTTAATCTTGGGAACATTCATGAAACCTGGACTACATCCAATAAGAACCCCACCAGGAAAGGAAAGTTTGGGTATGGACTAAATATGAAAAAAAAACACATGCTATTAAGAGGATTTTGCAACAATCCATTTATAGCATTTTTATATTATATTACGGTACTATAATATTTATAATAATAAACATTTTTGGAACTGAAACAATGGTTTACTTTTTTCTATATGTCAATTTAAGCAATTAACTTCTTGTGCCATATCCGTCATCAGATGTTGATAATCATGTTGGCAATCCTATTTTTATCAACAGCAGCATGAAAAAGTGCTGTTTAATTTTGTCCAAACCAGTTGTCATGCTCCCGTCAGAGTCAGAATCTGCAAGGGAGAATGAGCTGGAATGGGAGCTGGCAGAGGTAGAGAGGACGGCTCCATTGGCCTTGGGGGAAACTGGGAAAGGGCAGAGTCAGTCCAGGCAAGGCTTGCCTGCAGACAGGGAAAGCTCAGGAGTCAAGCAAGGATTACTCCCTGTCTGATCCAAGAAGACATAGGAAGAAAGCTTGACCAACGCAGATCGAACTGGCTGCGAGGGAGGAAAGTGCCCTGCCCCCTCTCACAAGGCAGACCTGGAGACTGAGAGATAAGGAGGTGCAGGTAGGAGGGGCATTTGTTGGAGAAAATGTTGAGTCAGTGGAGCCTCATGTGAAATTGCCAAAGCCTGGAGTTTGCTGTGATTTGTTGTCTGGTTTGCCTGCTTTACTGAAACTGGCTACTGTGGGCTAACCTGGCTTATTGGACTGCTGGCCCTGGTTGCTGTGTGGCTAGTCGCTGTGTGGCTAGTCTTGCACACTGGACTATTTTTAGCCAGAGGCTTCTGAAGGTGTGTGGGAGAGCTTTGCTCAAGGAGTGGTAGTGACTGTGAAAATGATTTGGGGGCACAGTTGGAGCAATAAAGAAAATTGGACTGGTTCTCTGGCTGTGTGGCTTTTGTGCCACTCCCCAGGTCATGCCATCAGTCCCTTAGATTTTGAAGCCATTATGTTCTATTAACAACTTGATCAATTTGTTTTCCCACCCCACCCAAATCCAAGAAAGTAACCTTTTATCACCATTACCTGATAACCCCCTTCATTAAGAGCTCGGGCACCATAAGCAATCCTCTTTCCTCCTTCAAAGGTAGGTTGAACACTAGGATGATGCTTCCACCTTTGAAATTCCTTAAACGGGCTCAAAAAGGGGTTTTGATAATCTAAACCAACCTACAAAGACATGCAAGTAAGATCCAAAATAAACAAACTTGTTTTCACTCAAAAAATTACTTGAACACATCCTGGTATTAATTAATATGCACACCTCACTTTGGTTTACAAAGATACATTTTGTAGCAATAGAATAATTTTCTTGTGATTCTCACATTGACCTATTTTTTTGGTGATTAATAAAAGTTGACATATAATGACCCCATGATGCATAATATAACATGAATCTAGCCTTTGAAAATCAGGTACCAGATTTGACGGATTGCCCATCAAGGCCTCTTATATGTACCTGATTTCAAGGACAAACTGAACCTTTTATTTCTGGTGACTTCAAAATTGTCTGTTATGTTAAAATATGTTAAAATAACAAATTTTAAGTTTTTTTTCAATTTAAAATATTTCAATAGTAGGTTACAATGAATATAATTTAACATGCAATATATTTTTACAATATAATTTGTTTCTGAGAAGAAAGTCAACTGGACTGATATATGTATATCTAAAGTGGTATCCAAAAGAAAGAAAAACTTTTATGAAGGGAAATAAAGTGTTCAAATAGCATATTAAGACATGGTTTACAAATCACAATAACTAAACCTAAGCTCACACTACATTGTATCTTAAGTGTGTTGTGTGAACCACATCATGATGACTGGTTGGTTTCTATTTGACCTGCTACAGTAACAGACTTCTGATGTGTAAACCATGGTTCCTAGTTTACTTAGAAACTGAAATGCTTAAAATAAAGGCTGTACTTCAGAACTGAAATTTCATTGAAGAAAAAATATTTCTTCATGTAATTAACATCTACACTGAGCAATCATGAGTCAGTCATTTAAATATATTTAAAGTATAATACTGAAGTAAAATGAGTTTGTGCATTACAGACGGAAATGCTTTTATGTAGAACATCTAGCTTCAGTTTGCAAAGAAATTAGATTTATTTAGACTTTAACTTACAATACTATACAATACTTACTACAAATCCAACAGCTATTAATGGTTCACCCTCATTTAAATGATAAAGAAATGATCCTCCATATGTATGTCTGTCCAAAGGCCAGCCAACAGTGTGCTCCACTTTTCCTGGTTTCCATTTATTTTCATCAATAAGCCACAGCTAGAATATCCAAATTATATTATAAAGTTCATAATATGCTGCTAAGTACACTAATGAAAAATACACTGACAATTTTGAATAATGAAGAATTGAGATTAGTGAAACAAAAATTTACAAAGCTTGTGCTTTGTAACATTTTAAATAAAAGTTTTGTATTTGTATATAAAACCATAACAAAACCACAACATTTATAATTCTGACTGAATAACTGAGCTATCAAATAAGATTACAGGAATTTGGTAAATGTGCAAGTATGAGCAAGTTGGAAATGTGCAAATAGGAAATACGGATGTTATCATATATTGGAATATCACCTTGAACTAGCAAAGTACTAAACAGTTTCACCTAAAGAAAAATACTTCCTTATGTACTAAACATCTGCAAGATTAATAGAACAAGAATTATGATTACAGGTGTTTAATATAGCATACCTCCTTAAGTCCAATGCCGTAAGTCTGGGGTTGACAATTCTCCCTCAGATTATACTTGTTGTACAATTGTTTTGCAAGATGACCATGACAACCTTCTGCAAACATTGTAATTTTGGCATGCAACTCTAAACCTCTCTCAAAAGTACCCTATAATGAAAAAAAGATATATCATTATATAGTATACATTTTAATTATATATATATATATATATATAAATACACACTTGTGTGACATGTTTTCTTTATGCCACAGACAGTTTTTCGTATTGCTCCATAGAAATCAGTCATTGCAGGAAGTTTGTGGATAATCAGAATCAGAATGAAGCGGGTTCCAAAACACGCACTCAATAATAATTAAAGTAATTTTATGAAATACTGGACTTGAGGTTTGTATTTTGGGCAAATCAAGTGGATATCCTAAAACAACAAACACATAAAATCAGAAGTGACTTTGCTGAGCTTAACTCTGGCACTTAATATTTATTGTCATGGTTTAAAGCCAATATTAAATTAAAAGGCTTAAAGCTGCTGTACAAATTTTGTATTCTTTTTCTTTTGGCTGTTCCTGTTAGGGGTCACCATAGCGAATCATCTTTTCCCACCTAATTCTATCCTCGGCATCCTCTACTCTCATCCTAATTAACTTCATGTCCACTTTTAGCACATCCATATATCTCCTCTTTGGCCTTCCTCTTGACCTCTTGCCTGGCAGCTCCATCTCCAACAT
>JAEANM010007917.1:0-17376 GCA_017656035.1 Myanophis thanlyinensis | reverse complement strand
AGAAGAAAAGAAAAGAGAGAGAGAAAATGAAAGAGAGAGAGAAAGAAACTTGTTGTTGGAGTTACTAGCAGTCGGTCATTGTTGGTTGAAAACTAAAAATGTATACTTTTACATTCTTCACACTAGAGGAGGTTGCCAACTGGCTCAACGGTTTAGCCTTGCAACTTAGGGGCTCACAGGATCCTAACATCTGCAAAATTATACTTGGATTTCTGGCACTGGTAGTCCTCAAGGGATACAAGCTGAAGCAATCAACAGCCAGAACTCGCATTTTGACATGTTAAGCAAGAGACTGCTCCTTGGAGTGTTTGCCATTTGGAGAAGGAGGAGTAGGTAATAGAACTTGAAGAGAAGGTGATTGTTTTCTGTGTGTGGGGGGGGTGGGGGGGAGATAGAGTAGCTGACAGACATCAATGCTACGGTATTTCTGCTACCAGGGAGAGTGGCTATTGGAACCCGGGGAAAGGAACAAATTATGAGAGCGATGGAGATGGAAGGAAATTGGCAAGCATCAAGCTCCGATGCTTATTTTTCAGTTTCTCTGTGTTCGTTACATTCATTGCAGAAGTCTAAAAAGTGTAATTACTTAATGTTTGGACTGATGGGTAAAGAAAGAAAGAAAAAAAAGGATGAATCCTACATGAGGGAAAATTGCTATTCCTGTCTGCTTTCTCCCATCCTCAAGCTTTTACTCAGGCAACCTGGGATCCTTTAAAAGTTTTGATAGCTGTGTAAACAAGCTAGCTAAAATCCTCTTGATCTGTATTAAAATAGACAAGTGTATGCAGAATTAAGAGGATGAGTTGGGGGAGGTAAGTAATGGTTCCACATGGCCTAATATTTGTCAAAGCTCCAAAAAAGAAAAAAAAAATCCAAATAACACCAGGAGATACAACCATGTATTCCTCCCATGTTATTTATCTTCAAGAATTGTCAGACATTCATTTATCATTTTGCACATGATGTAGGGCAAACTCAAATGCACTAATAAAATCAATCACCTTGAAGAACACTTCTGTGTCATCCACGTATATGTCTATCCACGTTGCTTTTACAGTTAGGTGTAATGTGTAAAGGAGGAGTACTTTACTATACCTGGAATACTGCATCCAGTTTTGGTCATCACATTCTGAAATAGATGTTAGACTTTGGAAAAATGGCAGAGAAGAATAACTGAGATGATTAAGGGCCTGGAGACTAAAACTTATGAAGACCCAATTGCAGGAATTGGATCTGGCTAGTCTAGAGAAAAGGACTAGGGGTGACATGATAGTGGAATTCCAGGATTTCAGGGGCTGCCACAAAGAAGAGGGGGTCAGTTTGTTTTCCAAAGCACCAGAAGGCAAGACAAGAAACAATGGATGGAAACTAATCAAGGACAGAAGCAACCTGTAATTGAGGCGAAGCTCCTAACAGTGAGGACAATTAACCAATGGAACAGTTTTGCCTTCAGAAGTTGTGGGCCCTTCATTACTGCGGGTTTTTAAGAAAAGACTGGACAAAGATGCATACATGGTTAGAAAAAATGATTAAACAACACACAGAATTGAAGCCAGAATTTTTTTTTTATTGGGCATGACACCAGAGAGTTATAGTAAAGAAAATGTTTATTTGATAATACATGTATTAACAGCGACGAGAATAGTATTTACACAGAACTGGAAACTGGAAGAAATACCAATGGAGGGGAAAGTGATTTAAAAAAAGAAAAGAAAAATAAAAGAAATAAAAGAAAAATATATAAATGAATTTAATAAGAGATGGGAAGCCTTTTGTCAATCGTTAGATAATAGAAATAAGAAATAGACAGGAAAGTCTGATATGATGGATAAAAGCAATATAGAGTTAGAGAGAAGATAAGATACATAGACTATTGCAAAATGTTATATTTTATTGTATGATAGGATGTATAAGGATATGACTGTGTGGTTTGGATATATTAAGGCAGCTGTAGATTGTATGGGAGGAATTATTTACTCACACAAGCGGCGCGCGAACTGATGGGTGATGTAATTGATTTATAAAATGTAAAATAAAAAATATATACAAAAAGAAAAAAAAAGAAAAGACTGGACAGCCACCTGTCTGAAATGATGTAGGATCTCCTGCTTGAGCAGGGGGTTGGACTAGAAGACCTCTGAGGTCCCTTCCAACTCTATTCTTATTGACTACTAACAGTGGAGGGAAATTAGAGAGAGTTAAGAAAGGCATTCAAGATGGGCTGGACTTAGATCTTTCATGGGTGGGCGGGGACTCAAGATTGATGATGCATTTGACTCCTCCCTCAGGCTCAGTCTGGTCATCCCCTACAGATGGTGGTTTAAAATAAAGAACAAAAGTCAAGGAAGTACAAAAATGGTTAACTAATTTTGCTCCATGCTATCCTTCCATTTGACCAACACTTCTGTTCAGTGAATTTCTGATCTAGTTTTTACTGGACATTACTTTTGGGTAATATGGACATTTCTCCAACACTCTTCATTTCCAGTTTGTTAGTAAAAAAAGTATCTAAACTGCTAGATTCAAAAGAACATTGAACAATTTACAGAAATAAATGGACCATGTCACTGACATGCTATGAAATGATCCACCAGAGAAGTTCTATGAGAAATAATATTTATTTATATTTATTATAAAACTATGCATGCCACTCATCAAAACTGAGCTTTCACAGATTTATATTTTCAGAGATTAAATAGTTTATTTTCTTATGCTTTGATTGCCCTGGAGAATGTCTTAAACCCTTTTTTGACTGATAGGCACTTTGAAATGCTGAAATGTTTGCAAAATGACAGTTGTGGAACATTTGCTTATGCATAAGTTTCAATAGATAAAGCAACTTTTAACTCTGGCCCTCAATATATATTGGTATACTTACTGGAGGACAGAGACCATAGTTTGCATGGAATTGGTGTTAAACATGCTTGGGAAATTGTTCCATAGAAATCTTTTTGAAAGCTTACAAAAGTAAAAGTGAGTAAAATTTAAAAAAATGCAGTTAACATTTTGATGGGGTGGAGGGAGCAGATACGATTTTTGTTCTTTAGTAGGTCACTGAGATATAGGTGAATGTGAGAAAACAAGTCTACTGTACATTTTTTGATTCAGTGAAAGCATATGACAAAATGTGAATTATGGTATATTTTGCAGGAAAGGGGAATTGAAGGTTGGTTGCTGAATACAGTAAGAATAGAATATGGTAGAATAAATCATGCTTAAGAAAAATAGAAAGTTTAGTAAATAGTTCAACACTGAGCTAGAAACAAGGCAAGGAATCATAGAACTTGCTTAGTTGTTTAATGTATTTATAGAGAAAAAGATAAGTAATGTTTGAAGTGACAGAAAAGGTATATGGCTGAGAGACATGAATGCACTTGCACTTCTGCATGTGGATGATGTGTTATTACTGTAATTGAGAACTGAATTAATTTGCACTGGCTATTAGATAGGTTGTCTGCTGCAATAAAATGTATGGATTTGAGGATTAATATGTATTAAAGACCAAAGTAGTTGTGTTTGCCAGGGAAAATAGAGTGAGCAATTGAAAATTATAATACATGGTATTAAAAAAACCTACATTAAGTATATGAATATACATTAAGAATATACATTAAGTATATTCTTTGGTAAAGTGCTCACCGGAGGTGGGGCAATAGATGAAAAATATCAAATCAAATCAAATTTTTATTCATCACATGCACAGTCATACATGGTAAAAAATACAGTGAAATGCATATGCAACCATAGATAGTAGAGCAAGAGAATAGTCTAGACAGGGTAGGAGAATAAGTTAGGAGTGAGGTAGGCTATGGGAATAATTGTTTAGTCCTGGTTGTTATGGTTTATGGTTTAAGGTCTGTACTGCCTGTGGGAAAAAGCTTCTCCTTAGTCTCTCTGTGTTGGCTTTCAGGAAGCGGAAGTGCTTTCCTTCCATTCTTGGGATGGCTGGGATCTTTCACTATCTTACTGGCTGTGGTCCAGCATCATTTGCTGTAAATGGAGTACAGTTCAGGGAGCTTGGTGTGGATGATGTGCTCTGCTATGTGCACCACCCTCTGTAGAGCTCGCCTGTCCTGCATGGTGCTGTTTCTAAACCAGGTAGTGATGTTGCCCATCAGGATGCTTTCTACTGTGCAGGAGTTGAAGTTCCTGAGCACTTTGGGGGAGCAATCCAAAGTCTCTTAGTCATCTGAGATGGTATAAACGTTGCTGGGCCTTCCTCACCACGGTGCCGATGTGTTGAGTCTATGTCAGGTTTTGCGAGATGTGTACGCCTAGATATCTGAAGCAGTCCACTCTTTCCATTGGGCTCTTGTTGATAACGGGAGTCTGATATGTCCTTTTCTGCTTTGTGCTAAAGTCCACTATCAGCTCCTTTGTCTTGCTGACATTGAGAAGGAGGTTGTTTTTCTGACACTAGTTCTCCAGATTTCTAATCTCATCTAGGTAGGCCGTCTCATTGTTGTTGGAGATCAGGCCCACCACAATGGTGTCGTCAGCAAACTTGATGATGGTGGTGGAGTCTGTAGTGGCCGTGCAGTCATACATGTATAGGAAGTATAGCAGGGGGCTCAGAACGCAATGCTGGGAGGCTCCAGTGTTGAGGGTGAGTGAGGTTGAGACATGCCCACCCATCTTTACAGCGTGCGGTCTCCCAGATAGAAAGTTGGAGATCCACTGACATAAGGGTAGGCTGAGGTCCAGGTGCTTCAAGTTGCCAGTGAATGTGGAGGGGATTATGGTGTTGAATGCTGAACTGTAATCCACAAAGAGCATTTTAACATAATTCCCTTTTCTAGTGTCCAGATGAGTGAGTGATGTGTGGAGGAGGTGAGAGATGGTGTCGTCGGATGGTGATAGGTGAACTGTAGGGGGTCCAGTGTGTCCGGTAGTGAGGAAGTGATAAATAAGATTTGCAAGTGCTGGTAGAAATGTAATAGATAGTATATGGTCTATTATGAGAAAGAAATGTCTGTTGAAAGGAGTAGGACCATGTACAAGAGTGTGTGCCTTACCCATTTTGTTACATGAGCTGCATCCCCGAGTTGCACTCTATCTACAACAAATGTTGCTGGACTAAAGCTAAAAAGATAGCGAAGGACCCCAGCCACCCCAACAATAGACTGTTTACCATGATGCGGTCAGGAAAGCATTTTCGCTCTCTGAAGGCCAACACAGAGAGACTGAGAAAAAGCTTCTTTCCACAGGCAATATGGACACTAAACCAGGAACCACAAGAACACTCAAGACTATAACAGGAACCACAATTGTATCTCATTCCTACCTTCCCATCCATCCCTAACTTATTTCCTATCCTATCCTCCCATTTTGCCTTAGGTTACTCGTGGTCGTGGACAGTCGCGTAAGCACTTCACTGCATATCGTACCATGTATGACTGTGTACATGACCAATACATTTGAATTTGAATTTGAATTTGACATGGAAGTGAAAGTTGTATATGGGGAAGAAAACCAAAAATAGGTTGAATGCAATGCAAACAAAATGTTTAAGAAGTGCATTTGGTAAGACAAGAAGACTGGTCGATACTGAATGAACTTGGGCACAACGTAAAAGTGGCCCCTGTGACAGCAGTCATACTACAGAGGAAGATGGAAAGAATACGACTAAAGGACACCAATGAAATCCTAACAACAGAGAGACTAAGAAGTTACAAGAACAAAAGGCAACGTATGAAGAAATGTATGGGCGTGGTGAGGAAAAAGATGACCACGAAGTAAAGGAAAATATGGAGAGTTATGACAAATGCATTGGTGTATACTATTTTATACTCCATTCCCATTTTTCTTAAATTTATGCCTTTAAGTTTTTGTTGTTGTACTAATCCTTTTTTCTGCATTCTAAATGAAATTCTTTATCCCAAAAGAGAATCGCATGATGACTATGCATACATATATACTGTAGGTACATACCTCTATTTCATCCTTTTCTTACTAACTTTACATTTTCTTGAGTAGGTAGCCATACTTTTAAGCAACACACTAGGTTGCTTAGCTACCCAACTTTTGTATTTTCTAAGAAAATGTATAGGCCCATTTGCAACGCTGCAGTTTGCTTCCTGGTAAATCCACTGCTATTCCAATGCATATTAGAAATAAGCTTGATTTACCACAATGGGCCTTGACCTCTGTAAAAATGCATATGATTGGGTTTCCAGAATTTTAAATAGGTCAAATTCTAATGTTTCTTAAGAATGCCTATTTTGTCTGTGCCATGGCTGTTCCAAATGGGAACAGAAGGATATAGCATATATCCATCATAGGTAATATATTAGACTCAGTCCACCACTTCCTTTAAGGCAGAAAAATTTAATGAAACAATGTTGAAACATAAAATCTAGCCCTCTGCTTGATGCTCCCTTAGGGAATGTGCAAAGAATACAAATTGGGAGAAGAGTATGACAAGTATTAGTAATAAATAAGTTTTGCTTTACAATCTCTCTCTCTCTCTCTCTTTCTCTCTCTCCTCCTACGCTCAACTTTTAAGAAAGGGGATGCAGCAAATACTACAATTTCAAAATAAGCCTGTGTGAGCCAATAAGTCCCAATTCAGTAGGGAGTGAAGCACTGAGTCAGAAGGCAGGGATCTGCTCAAATTACTATGAAAACTATTTTTTCTTCAAATCACCTGCTTAGGCTAATTTGCATTTTGGCTTTTTTGTGATCTTAGAGAAGGTCCCAGGAATCAGCTCCACCATCTCTAGACTTTAGCTGGATCCAGAGGTCCAGTGTAAAAAATATGGGGTTGTTGACTGTATTGTTCAAGAAAGGATCCTATTCATTCCTATCATAGTAGTATCTAAATAGAAATTAATATTACCAAAAATAGTCCAAAGATGTTCTGCTGTTCAGGGTGAAGAACTAAGTAATTCTCTATCATACTACACAGAGAAACAGTTAAGACTAAAGTTTGAATCTTCCATCAAATCTGACAATAGAGCAATATATTCTACAACACGGATGTCAAGCTCGCAGCATCACATTGCCGTCATGTGATGTATCACAACATTTTTCCCTTCACGGAGCTGGAGTGGGCGTGGCCCGTGTGTGACACGTTCCGGCCTGCAGGATGCCAGATTGACACCCCTGTTCTACAATAAGTGAGAAGACCGGGATGGGTGCGTGGGTTATGTGCATCACAACATAATCCAGGTATAATCAGGTTGTGGCCTACAGATGAAAGCTTTCCTATAAATTAGAAGAGCTTTGTAGACATATATCTTACAAGTGGCCTCCTGCAGTAATTTCTTTCCCCTCTTGTTTAAGATTAATGAAAAAGAACCACTTGTACTCATTTCATATTAGAACTGCTACACTGAAGAGTTTCAGAATTAGTAGTCTCAAAGAATGGAGACAATTAGACTTAAAACTATGAATGTTTTAATGGCCACATTCATAAGATAAATTTTGCCATGTTCTTTTGGTTCAGATGCATAGAAGGAGATACATTTTAAGAAGTCCCAGGGAAAATTGAAATTTAAGTACCATATATTACTGGTACCCTATCTATCATCTAGAAAGAAAAAAACACGGCTTTGGTGGTGATATCCCTAGAAGTTGATTTAGTTGCAAAATAATCATAAATAAAATTTAAAGATGGCTTGTTGTTCAGTTTAAAAATACTAATATTGAGATATTTCACCAGCTCTTCTTCATAATGGCGGAGGGTTTCTGAAATGCATAGAATTGCCCCCATTATGTAAATCAAATTGTATAAAGCCAAATATTCACAAGCACAAAGATGTTTATTTAGACAATGATGGTGAAAAGTTGTGGCCCATGAGCTAAACAAAATCCATTAATTCCTTTTTTTATAGCCCCCAGAGCTGCTTCCAATCAGCCTGGTTTTATTTTTGTTTTGTGTTTTACTTTCCATTTTGGAAGGTTTAAGAGAGAGTTTCGAAAAACCTAACTCCAGCTCCTAATTGTTTTATTTGGGTGCTGCCACTGCTTTGTTTTGGAAACCTGTCCTCAAAAGGTCACTCAGCCTGACAAAAGTTGTATGCTTTTCTTTCTTTCTTTCTTTCTTTAAATCATTCATGGAAGTCATTCTCACAGAAGCTTTTCCCACAAAATGTCCATGCCTGCATTCAGAGTATCTGATTTAAATGCTAAATACTCTATATGGCATCAAGAATACAATAAGCATTTTGTTTTGTTTTCATATATTTGGGAGGTATTGTCTAATGGCTATTGTCTGTGTTATAATTCAAAATTCAAGGGAATTACACCTGCAAATCAAAAGGTTCAATTCACCTAAAATCAATGTGATATGTGTTTTGTGTGATATATGAATTCTTTAATGTTATTTGTTTCCTGCCTTTAAATTCAAAATACCCAATCATTTTGGTGGAGTATAATATGATGATAAGATAAAAGAAATGAAATATTTTTCGTGATCTTTCAAAGATTTTTGAGATCATTGAAAAGCCTATGCTATACCCTGAATTTATAGAGCACCTGGTTAAAAAAAATATGATTATTTACATCTCAAGGCAGAGAGGATAATCTGTGCTGTTTGGCCTCATCTCAAGAAGATTTCTGTGTACAGGGATAAGCAAAATTTTGCAAACTGGAGAATGTTAAGAGCTACAGTGGGCTGAGTATTGATGCAAAAATGGGTAAATGTAATTATACACATAAGCATTGCCAGAATTTCTTACTATTGTCTGCAGGGGGAGATACAGTCAATGTTTGTTTGCTTCCTTCCTCAAAATGGCAAGAATAATAAACAAGTGTGCAATTACAAGGATTTAGGGGTCAGTTTGGAGAAGTGATTAATGTATCAAGTTTGAAACCAGGCAACTGTGAGTTCTAGTCCCATTTTAGGCACAAAGCCAGTTGAGTGGCCTTGGGCTAGTTATGTTCTCTAACCTTAGGAAGGGGGCAATAGCAAACCACTTCTGAAAAACCTAGCCAAGAAAACTGCAGGCAATCTCTGAGAATTGGACATGGTTGAATGGAAGAAAAAAGGAAAAAAGGTGTCAAATGAAAGACATTTATTGTATCCATAGTGCCACAGGTTGTCCATCCCTGACTGAGGCCTCCTAAAAACTCTTCCTTGTATTGGATCAATTTTCCTTTCTCACTTTGAAATTGCATAATCTGTAAGAATTTTTAAACATCGAAATCTGTAATGGTGGAAATGTTATCTGAAAGATACCGTAATTCACAAGATTCAAAGGAGGCAATTTTGGATTCTTATAATATACTTTTTTTACACAATGTCACACACTGTGTTTCTTCACACAAATTCTAGATTAGCCACAAACTCAGTAGTTTGCCTGCAGCAATATTAATCATTCATCACACTTCCAGTTGCAAAATATAATTTATAGTAATTGTTCGGGTTTTTTAGTACAGTAGATTATATTCAATTTAGCAGTGTTGTGAATTTGGGGCACTGAAGACAAACTGTATGATAAATACCAAATAAATGCACATATATTTGATGTGCATATATCATAACGATAAAGATAAATCTTTGTTCTGCTTCACTACTGACCGAAATCAAGAGTTTGCTAACAAACTTGACTAACTTGTTCAACTAACAAATTTTACAAAAAAGTAAAGGCTCTCATAAGCTTCCTGAAAGTTTATGCTTTATTCTCACTTGCTAGTCAGAATAGATGCTACCAGTTTCATGATTATTATTTTTTTTGCCACCACAGATTAATACAATGCTTCTTCAGTAACTATTGATTGTGTGATTTATCAAATTCTGAGATTACCAAACTCCAAATTACTCTGGGTAGCTTGATATATACAAGAAGTGGATTCTACCAGTTTTACTACCGGTTCGGTGAGTGCACGTGGCTTCAAAACAAAAGCTATTAAGCTTACCTGAGGCAGCCAGGAAGGCTGTGGAGGCATGGAAAACAGCTGTTCCATGTGATTCAGCTGAACTGGAAAGAAAAAAAAAGAAGGTGATATAGGACAGGTAAGGGCAAGGCAGGTGGGTGGGGCCAAATGTTCGTTGCCACTACCAGTTTGCTAGAACTGGTGCATCCAGGAAGAATACCACCACTGAAACAAAACAAATAGCATCACCTGGGGGGGAACAACAACTAAACTCTTTCCCTTGCCACTACATATTGTATAACACACAAACAAAAGATACAAGCTATGGAATCAGGGTTATAGTTCTAATGCCCCTTAATAAATTTCCTCATTGCTTTTGAAGAGGTCTTAGTTGCAAGGACTTCTTTTTCTCCTCGATCAGTGTTTGTCAGTTTCTTGGAGTGATTGAGAGAAAACAAAGGTGTCAGACCTGGTTTTATACTTTGATGAGAGGCCCTCACAAAGTCCAAACTGCAGGCCAAATCGGGGTATTGAACAACTTCTTGGAAGGAGGCCATGTCAAACCTCGTCTGCATCCCTACTGGGAGAACTACACAGTTGTGTTCAGGTTGTCACCAAGCACAGAGCTCGACTAGAGGGAAGGTTTACTTTGGATCATTTTGCCAGTCTTTTCTGCCTTTTGCCATTGAGTGTGATCTTGGAACTTAGAAAAGAAGCTAGCAGGGGAAATTTCTCCTGTAGTTGTCAATTGCTACTTTAGGTGAAAAGACCAAAGATGTCTAAAGGAAAAAATAAAATAAAATTTGTTTTAAAAGAAAACCCCTGTGGGAACACAGTATTCATTTCAGCCATGCAATGTGATCACTTGTCAAACTTCCATCTGCCTGACATCAGCTTTGAATAATGCTCCTCAGCTTGCAATTAAGCCGAATGAAGAGTGCCTTGGAACCCTGACATTTCTATAACCTCTGCGGCAAGTCTCACACCTATTTCATGCCACTCACAGAATGCCACTGGTTACATGATCCCATCACGAAAGACTCCCCTGCACCATAAAAAGTAATATGCCCAGTGGGGGCAAAATTAGGTTTACCAAGGGAGATTGAACTTTTAAATTTCCTGACGTTTGTGAATTTAAGCCTCAGACTTACTACTGTATTAGCATACTTCTAATTGACGGAAACATGAAGACCCCCCAAAAAATATATTTAACAAAGGACACATTATTATTTTTGCAGCATTTTTATCCCATGTTTCTTTAAAAAGGCAATTCTCCATCTCCCCTGTGAATATTCTTATGCCTGTCTTTCTTGCAACATGCAAAACAAATACTTTTTAATGTTTATATTTATATTATAGTAGCCGTCCACCAAAGTAGATGGCTGAGGAGAGATACACTTGGGTCTCTTTCTTCTTTTAGGAGAAAAAAAGACCAATGCAGACATGATTATGAGTATGTATACACAAATGTTTTACACAGGTTGCCCTATTCCCGTGATGGCGAACCTATGGCACAGGTGCCACAGGTGGCACGCAGAGCCACCTTGCTGGGCACACAAGCTGTCAGCCAACTTACCTCCAGCTGAGCATGCATGCATGCATGCATGATTGCAGAGACCCAGCTGGTCTTCCGGCCTCCGCTGTGCATGTGTGCAATTGCAGCAGGAAATCCAGCTGGTTTTCGGAGCTCTCCTGTGCATGCACACATGATTGCTCATGTGTGTGTGGGTGCCTATGCATAGTGTGCATGCATTGCACATGCAAAACCTGCATGCATGCGCAGATGGTGCAGTTGCA
Source organism: Myanophis thanlyinensis (assembly GCA_017656035.1). Lineage (NCBI taxonomy): Eukaryota > Metazoa > Chordata > Lepidosauria > Squamata > Homalopsidae > Myanophis > Myanophis thanlyinensis. The sequence continues at coordinate 5,760 of JAEANM010007917.1, read as the reverse complement.
CATGCAGCACACATGGGGGAGCCGCATGCAAGTCCAGATGGCACACACAAAGTGCATATTTTTGGTCACGCAGTAAGTAAAAGGTTCGCCACCACTGCCCTATTCCCTTTTTGTTTGCTTGCATTAAAAAATACCTGTATAATTAATGTCACCAGCTCCAAATGATTCTGATCAGCTCAAAATATAACAAAGAATATGAAATGAAACATAATTCAAAAACACAATCACCACCACCCTTAAAAAACTATACAGATAGTCCTCCACTTACAACCATTCATTTAGTGAGTGTTCAAAGTTACAATGGCATTGAAAAAAGTGACTTATGACAGTTTTTCACAACTGTTACATTATCCCCATGATCGTGTGATCAAAATTCAGATACTTGACAACTGATTCATGTTTATGACGGTTGCCTTGTCCCAGGGTCATGTGATCAACTTTTGTGACCTTCTGATAAGCAACATCAGCGAGGAAGCTAGGATCACATTACTAACTTAACAATTGCAATGATTCACTTAACAACTGTGGCAAAAAAAGGTTGTAAAATGAGAATGAAGGCAAAACTCACTTAACCACTGTCATGTTTAGCAAAAGAAATTTTGGGCTCAATTGTGATCATAAGTTGAGGACTGCTTGTACACAAGTAGATAAAATCAGATAAAAATTTAAACACAATGTCAAATCCAGTCAACAGCTGAAATCATGAGGAGCTTCATCCACCTTAGTTTAACATCTGGGAGATGAGCCAGGATTTCAAGACCCTCCAGAATGGTGTCAGAAGTGGAGTTAGAAATTATCACAGCTATCATCCACCAAACATTTAAAAGAAACTGAGATTATACAGCAGGGGTATCAAACTCAAGGCCTGTGGACCGGATCTGGCCTGTGGGGTGCTTAGATCTGGCCTGCAAGGTTGCCTTGGAAACAGCAAAGGACCAGCGCACAGTGCCTCTATATGACCCTCCCGAGCTGTTTTTGGTCGTGACGGCCTCCTGTAGCCATCTCCCTAAAAAAACGGAGCTTGGGAAGGCTGCACGCGACCCACCAGGGCTCTGTTTTCACTGGCAGAGGACTGCAGGAGGCTGTTGTGGCCAAAAACAGAGCCTCGATAAGTGATGTCAAGCTGGGTACGTCCACCCTGGCTTCACCATCCTGGCCACGCCCACCCCTGGCCTGCCTGAGGTCAAACACAACCCTGGTGCCCTTAATGAAATGTAGTTTGACACCCCTGTTGTAGAGTATCCATACCTTCAGAGCATTTATCTTCTGCTTAAAGAGAAAAATCTCTCATCACTCAAAATATGTATAGAAGAAAGAAATCATGTCCTGCTCAGTATAGGATGGAAATGTCATCTGAATGTATCATAATATTGTCAGAATACACCATACACTACAAGGACCCTTTGCATAAAACTCCAGTCTATTTCAGTTTCACGGGTGCCTACTAGCTTCAGATGTTTTTTGCACTTACATCACATATTTTCTCTAAAAGTATGAACTGTGGAGCACGTCTCTCAATTTTGTCCTGACTGCAATAAGCAACTATTACATGGTTTGCCTGAGAGATAGTAACAGGTCCTAAATCATCTTGTGAGCTTTATAATCAAACCTGATCCTGAATCCACTTGAACACCATCCAACCCTAGGGACCACTTTTAATTTTCAGAACTTCTATTCCCTTGCTAATATCCAAAGCACACAAAACTGTTTTTGTGACACAAGACAGATTTTCATTGCCAGAGGGTACTCTCAAAACAAGAAATTGAGACTTGTACATGTCAGATAGATATATGCACAATCATGTTAACATAGTGTCATGTAATTATTTTAGGATAACATCATTTAAAACATTTATGATAATGTTGCTTTACAAAACCAACCAATTGCTAAAGTCTGGGTTAATTTTGGTAATTATAGGAAAAAAATAAGGTAATTTGTATTCAGACATTCCTTTCAATCAAATAAATATACTACACTACTGTTTGTGTTAAATATATTTGGCAAGTACTTGCAAGGATAGCTGTTTAGGTGGAATGTGGCAATTGAGAATATCCGAAGGAGCTACAGTTCAGCATTTAGAGATTTTTAATTATACATAATTTACAATGTGTCATAATCCTAAACGGCATTTCTTAGATAATAAAGCAAAGCTGCTGGAATGATAAGAGTTTGTTCTAATTACAAGCCATAAATGCAGAAATTCCAGGTTTGATTCACATTTTAGGCCTAAATTCATTCAGTAGCTTTTAAGAAAAACCTTCCACTTTTATCTCCCTCCATCTTCAATTATCAGCAGTAAAGAGAAGAGCCACTTTACAAGTCTGTCATTGGATATGTATGTGAAGTAGAAATTGTATTGTTATTTTTCATAGTGGTCTTTATAACATGTATGCATCTTTATAAAATAGAACTGTTTAAATAGCAGCTTTCTCTCGAAGGGCTTATTTAATCCAGCTTTCATTTTGTATTCCACAAAACCAGGAGATTAAATATCTGAATGCTATTTTTCATGTAGAATAGAAAGTGCCCTAGCAAGTTCAATGTCAAGACACTGTACCAGCAAATGGGGTTAAACACACAAATCTGGGTCTTTTCAACTGAAATTCTCCAGGCTGTCCCTATTTGCACAGACATAGATACTTCTCCTAACACAAACTCCATTGAGAAAGAAACAATCACAAAGTTTGTTGTTGTTCATTAAAAGATCAGTGTGTTAAGTCATCGGCTTTGAGGTAAACAGAACTCTTGAACTGTCCTCCTGTATACCAAGAACGGCAAGCCAGCCTGTCACTGAGAATTTGAAAAGGAAAACACTTTCAATGCAAATCTGGGTTATCAGATTATTTAGATAAAGGATTAGAAACTGAACCATTTACTTTTCCAGAGCCACCTAAAAGTCACAGCTGCAAGACAAGGAAGCTCCCTCAGGCTGCCCTTCCTATGACCTCAGCTTTGACTGGCAAGGACCACTACTATGGCAACAGAGTGAGAGTAACTCATTGTTGGCTCTTGCTTTGTCTGGGCCTCCACTAAGCAGACACATCAGACAGAAGGCCTGGATTTTATCTGGTGCCCTGCAAAGGTTTCTGTTTTACACCTTTCAATAGAGAAAAACATCCAAACAGGGGCGTAGCCAGAGGGGTAGCCAGGGTGGCCAGTGCCACCTCTAAAAATGTCCTTGTCACCCCTGTTGCCACCCCTCTAAAAACGGCAACAGGGAAACGTTTTTATTTTGAGAATCTGTAAGCCACTTTGTGCAGAAGAAAGATTATTAATAACATAACTGTGGACCCCCTCAATAAATCCTTGCCACCCTCTGGCCACCCCCAGATTAAAAATCTAGCTCCGCCACTGCATCCAAACTTCACTTTCACCACCCATCTCACTCAGTGAAGTTGGGGGAGGCTGTAATGGCAAAAGGGGAGACATCAAGAAACTGTTTGGTCTCCTCCTCATGTAACTTTGCCCTATTTCTTTCAGCGAAGTTACCAGTAGACTTATCCAGATTGCCATTTTATCCCTGGTTCTATCGTATAACTTATCACAATAACACCTAATCTGGGATAAGCAGCTGCTTTGCCAGTCTGAAGGATGGTACAGGTGCTCAGGGATGAAATCCTCCCCACTCAGCCCAGAATGAGGATTTTCCTATTTCAGGGTAATTCAGCTTACAGATATTTATTTATGCCTTCATGCATGCCTGCATACATGCCACCAGGGAGCTAAATACTAAAAGCAAAAATACTTTCAGATTGAGCATCAGTTCCTGCTCTCCTGTTAAAAATGTGTAATTTTTAAGAGGTTAGAAATTCCTCCCAGGTTGTTTGAAATAGTCATGAAAAGCCGTTACGAGTTGTTAAACTTTATGTTGTGTGTAATGCTGTAATTGATGTTAACTCTTCCTCCCATTCTTAATCCCGATGTTGGGCATAAAAAAAACCTTATATTCAGCAGCCCAGATTAGGAGAGCACCAATGCACCACAGTCGTGTGCTAAAAAGCGTTTGTTGATATTGTACACATTTATCCCACAGAGTAATTCAGATCATACCAAATTTAGGCAATTTCCTTCCTGCCCATTCACCTTGGTGGCTGTTGTATTTTACTTCACTCACACCACTTCTCCTCAAAATGCATATAAAACTTTATTGCCCTTGTAAATGGCATGCTGTGAGCTTGGATGCTTCTGTGAGTTTGAAGGATGTAAGCATTTATTAACCCCAGCCATCTAATGACCCAGACATTTACAGAAAGGAAAGGACCAGATTGCAAATAGAGAGGATTTGGGGGGTGGAGGGGAGACTGTTGGAGATTCCGAACCTGTGTAATTATGCAGATTAAGTTCTGTGTCTCCCATACTGAGCCTGGCTATTTCTTAAACTGACCCAGAAATTCCAGTCTATAATATAATGGGTTCACATGGGATCCAGGCTGGTGTTCAGACAGATTATGTATCATGTGAGACCTGATTGGTTATTCTTCTGTTTCTTGCTTTTGCCATCCAGGCAGGGAAGGCAAGCCTTGGTAGCTAGCTCCTACTGTATATGATGATACAGGGTTTAGTGTCTCCTGCTTGAATAGTGGGTTGGACTAGAAGACCTCCAAGGTTCCTTCCAACTTTCCTTTCCTTTCCTTTCCTTTCCTTTCCGTCCCTTCCCTTCCCTGCCCTTCCCTTCCTTTTCTCTCTTCTCCTTCCATTTCCTTTTATAGGATTTTTGCTCATATGGGTGCCTTCATACCTCCTTTCCAAATTATATCCTTTGACACTAGCACAGACCCTGCCTCTTTTATTGTGCTTATGTTATTATAGCTGTGATGGTACGTAATCAAAGCAATAGGGAACAGATTGTTCTTTCCCTCCTCTCTTGAAATTAATGGAAACTCTGTAACAGGGAAAAACTGATAGTTTAGCTACATGAAAACAGAGCAAGTTTCCTAAATTTCATCATAGATTTTTTAAAGGAAAGGAAAGGGAAGGGACGGGACGGGCAGGGCAGGGACGGGAAGGGACGGGAAGGGAAGGGAATGAGAGGAGGGGAAAGGAAAAGGCAGTTTGCAGTACTGTAGACAGAGGGTGGGAAAGCAAGAAAAACGTGCTTCACTGAAAATGGGCAAAAATCAAAATTTCCACTGGGAGATATAAAGGTTGAATGGAACATGAGCCTCTAGAGTTGAAGATAGTTTACTGACTTAACAGACCACTTTTGGATCAATGGCAAGATGCTTAAAAACAAAAAGCAAAGCAGCAAGTTATGTAGTATCTTTCCATGGTCTGGAAGGCATGTTCAATCTAAAAAAAAAAAGACAAATACTTTGTTATATGCATTAAAGGGCATTATGGCAGGGATTTTTGTTGCCCTCTTTGCGGTTTGGGGAAAAAAAACCTGTAGAGTGTTTTATGGGAGTAGAGTCAAAAGATAAGACTAAAAGATACAAATATTGCTTCTCTCTCCTTCCATACATCAGTCCAAATAACTCCTTTGGAAATTATACTACATAGGTATTACACAATAGTTCGTGAACCAAGTGCATGGCAAGGATGGTCTCTGCCTTGTTAAGTTATGGCTATGAGTGCCAATGCAGTTCAATTTTATTTATTTATATAATGTATACTGCTGCCCATAATGCAATTTACAACATTAAAACAAACAACTTCATCAAACAATCCCCGGCATTTAGAAACTGTTAACCTCACTCACCACCAAGATCAGCAAAACTAATATACCGCCTGACCCAAATTATTATTCTTCTTCTACTTCTT
>JAEANM010007916.1:0-17377 GCA_017656035.1 Myanophis thanlyinensis | reverse complement strand
TTCCTTCCTTCCTTCCTTCCTTCCTTTCTTTCCCCCTTTGCTTTCTCCTCCTCTCCTTAATCATCTTTTTTTAAGCACATGTATCATTCTATGCTTTATTTTGTTATTTGTTTATTACTGTTGATTGGGCCATAATGGTATTAATTCCAACCAAATCAAGTAGGGTTTCAGCAAGTATTAAATTAAACATAAGTTAACATGTTTCTCTCTCTCTCTCTCTCTTTCACGAAATTGTGTCTGATTTTCAGAAATTTCCTGGACAAATCCCTGGCAATATTTTCCAGAAGTGGTTTGCCATTGCCTCCTTCTTACGGATGAGAGAAGATGATTGGTCCAAGATCACACAGCTAAGATTGTAACCAAGGTAGGACTACAACTCATGATCTTTCTAGCCTAATGGCTTAACTGCTACACCAAAGGGGCTTTCACATATCATTCTAAAATTCTAAAACATTCCCATAGTACTTTATAAATTCTAGTATTATTTATGTCCTTTTAGAGTTATGTGTACCACTTATAGTGTTCAGATTATAAAAATGTATTGCAATGTTACAGTATTCTTTTGCACTGTGTAATTTTACTTAAATGATGTTATCTTTACCATATTTAATTCTCTCAATATGTCTTTTTATTTCTATTTCTATTTTACCATAAATGTTATTAGTTACAATTGATTGATTGATCTAGAAATAATCATACAAACAAATAACAATTTTACAAACTAATATCACAACAATTCTTTCAGAATTCTTGTTTAATCAGGATGGAAACCTAGACATAAAAAATACTAGAAGCTTAGATAAGAAATGAGCTTGAGCTTACATAGAGTCAGTCAAGTCCCCATGTAGCTTAGTTGATCAACTGACAAACAATTAATTTCTTAAAGAGCCATGATGGTGCAATGGCTAGAATGCAGTATTGCAGGCTAATTCTGCATTTCCCGTTACCAAGAATTCAGTCTTGACTGGCTCAAGGTTGATTCAACCTTCCATCTTTTTGAGGTTGGTAAAATGAGGATCCAGCTTGTTGGGAACAATATGCTGATTCTGTAAATCACTTAGATAGGGCTGTAAAGCACTATTAAGCAGTGTATAAGTCTTAAGTGCTATTGCTATTTAAAAAATGAACACCAAATTCAGGAAGAATTTTTCATTGGCAGCATGCATGGAGGGTAAATATTTCCATCAGTACTGTGGTAGTGGTGAGAATTGTCTTTTCTAAAGTGGAAATTAGGGGGATAAGAAAGGCGAAGATTTCATTGCCATCCTACATATTTGGGAATCTCCCTTTGAGTAAAGTGTTACATATGCTGGGGCTTCCCCAGTAGCAAACAATGGTGCAATTGAGGCGAGGCATAAGCATTCAACTCTACCTGCAGTAATTTGGGTGATGGAGAAAATACGTTGAGTAGAAACTGATAAAACCAGCAAGGAAGAAAGACCCAGAGTCTTATGATTCTGTATTCTGAAGCCTTCAGAGAAATTCAGCAGTTTGCTTTCCTATACTCCCATGATCACAATAGCTCCAGAAAAGACCACACAGGAAAAAAGTAAGGAAAAAGTTGCATATATAGCTAGATGACAGGCTATATACTCAGAGGTGAGCTGTGCCTGATCAGAAGAAAACAAGATGTGCTATAATTTCTAGGCACCACAGGATGGAGTTACAGCCTCAACTTTGAAATGCCTTTTCCCCTAGCTACAGTATTAATGCTACTGTAGCTGAGATATTATTTTTTTCATAAAGTAATCCATATATTTTGATGCTCTGCCTTGGATGAGTTTGACTGTTCTCAGGTACAATATAGCTCTCTGTTAATGCATGCCCATTGGTAGATCCACTTCAAGAGAATTATGAAGATGGACTCAGAATCAAAGATTGGAAGGGAAAAAAATATTGAATCATTCTTCAAACCCTAACACAAGTTGTCACACAGGCTTATTCTAAATTGATCTTTTTATTGTATACCATCTTTATTGTATTCCAAAGAACTGTGTTGTACGGTTCTTTGAAACAATTGTTTCTCTGAAGACTCTTCAGTCTTTTTCTGTGCAAAGCATTATTCATTTCTGACCAAATGACAGACATCTGTGGGGGGGGGGTGTCTCTGTGTGGGGAGATGCCACCTTACCAGGTCAAAACATTCTTTTCATTTCCAGTCCATTTTCTCTTCTCTTTTTCCACTCATTAAAAGTTCTCTTTACTATGATTTTCTCTATTTCCAGAAATTTATGGGTTCCTTTTTACCCTTCAATTTATTTGCAAATATTGATATAAGAAAATAAAAACTGTCAAAGAAGTTGGGTGAGGGGACCATCTTCTACCCATGATAATTTTTTGAGCAGACAAAAAATGCAAAGGGAAGTTTCTGGTTCACGGTTTAGTACAGGATGTTTGCTTTCACACATTCTTTTTCAAAATGCTTAGGAACAATTTCATCAGATTTAACAGCCCCTCATGATAGAGTTCTTACGGGAATAATCCTTTCAGGTTCCAAATTATTAAAATGGTGGTTTCTAATAAAAAGGATTATCTTAAAAATGGTAACTCTTTTGTTGAATCAAATCTCAGAAATCTGAATTTTGACTGATCTGAAACTTCATGGTTGTGAGAACTTTGTAACTCCCTTAGGTTGTTGTTTTTTAAATGCAAATTTAAAAAAATTCCTCAGTTATTTTTAAACTTTTTCTTGTCAAGTGTGATTATTGACATGAATACCAAATACATTTTCAGACAGATAAAAATCAGGTCTTGCATTTTTTTCAAAAGTTTTCTTCTACAAAACAGGCTTTTCAGGGTGCATGAGAAGTTGTGCTGTCTTCTCTTTGTGATGATGTTGAGTAGACTGCTTTTGAAAAGTACAGGAGCTCTTTTCTATGTCATGTATTTCCATTCCTCTGAAGCCTCCCAGTCTGTCCACCATCCCAGTCTGCGCAAAGCAGGTCAAATCTGATTCAAAATGGTTTCAATTCCAGAAATTGGTCATGATGATTCAAACTGAATTATTGATTAGATCTCCATTAATCAATGTTGGAGTAATCAATTTCTGTGCAGAAATATTTGAAGAATGTGTAATAATTCAGGTTGATTCAACCATCTGAAACAGTTTATAATTGAGAAGTTGTTTTGAACTGGATATTTGATTCAATCATCCTCTGATTGGATATCCAGACAAACACATTTTCTAATTAAAGAAAGCCACAGGGCATGGATGCAATTCTCTTATGAGGGCTTCCTTTGGAATTGAATTGAAATGTGGAAATTCAGGGAAGCTGCAAATTGAAAGAGAAAATGTAGGCCTTCCTTCCTTCACCCACCCATCCACCACCTCTTTATAATCTAGTTTGCTTGCTATTTTTCTAACCTGTGATTTTGGGTATTAGGTTTTCCTGCTGTTTTCTGCTTTTTATTGTTCTAAACTTGTAAGAAAAATTACTTTTTAAAAGTCCATACTAGGGGTCAAAAATGCCCTTATAATGTGGCCTTCTGAAACAGTGAATCCCCTTGAAATATTTATTGCTACAGATTTCTGGTACAGGTAGAGTAATACTGGCGCTTTGGTGAACGATTATTGAGAGGACTGTTACATTTTCACCATTTTAAATCTTTTTATGCTATACCTTGATAATGAAAAAGCTTCATTTGGACATAATGCAGGGTATGATTTAGTGTTAACAAAAAGTAATAGTGTGTGCGCCCTTTACTTTTCTGCCCTTGCAAAGGTCCCTAAACTCTGCTTCCTTTTGTAACTGTGTTTTACTGTTATGGATGAACAATGATTTAGCCAGTGAAATTGTGGCAAGACTTCATTGTCCTATAATGCAGAGGTGGTCAAACAGTGAGCCATGCTTCCCTCCCACCCACCACCTCAGGCATTATGAGTAAATTTGGGGGGTGGGGGTTATACATTTCTGAATTCATAGTTGGTGGCAGAGAATTCAGTCCATCTACGAAGAAGACTTTAGCAGCAGCTTTCAACCTAATCTATTAATTTTCAGACATGGAGAAGAGTTCAGATCTCGCCATCCTCAACCAGATGAACAGGGGTGTTGTGGGTAGGCATATCTCAGGCTTCTAGAATGCAGTGCAAAAAAAACCCCACTACACGATTAGAGACAGCTTAATCCTTCCAGCAATTATAAACATCCCTATAATTTGTGGCTGTTACAGTTATTATTACTACTATTGGTATTGCCGTTGCTATTATCATTGGCATGATTGACACACATTTGCATGGCACAGTAAGGTCTGAGAACCCTGGTTTAGTACAAGAGATCATAACTGTTTCAGAGTTGAAATGCCTTTTCCTGACATGGGTTTAAATTTAAATTTATAACAAAAAATTAATATCATATAATTGTGCCCCACGTATGTAATTTCTCTCTCTTGTCACATTACAAAACAAAGAATTCAGTACCAATTTTATAGGACATTTTGACCCTGCAGTACAAACATTGGGGACAATATACAGGTAGTCTTTGACTTATGATCACAATTGAGACCAGAATTTTGATTGCTAAGTGAAGTCGTTGTTAAGTGAGGCATCATATGACCAGACCTAATTTTACAACCATTTTTGCTGTGGTCATTAATTGAATTATCCAGTTGTTAAGTGAATTTGGCTTCCCTCATTGACTGCTTGTCAGAAGCCAGTTGGACAGGTCTTAAATCATGTTCACATGATAACAAGACATTGCAAGCATTGTAAATGCAAGCCAGTTGCCAAGTGCTTGAATTGCAGTCAGGGAACCACAGGAGTGTTACAACAGTTGTAACCTTGAGGACAGGTCTTAAGTCACGTTTTCCATGGCTGTCATGACTTTGAACCATTGTTAAATGAACAATTGCAATTCATTGATTACCTGCTGTATATAACCTTGGGGATTCAAATAATACACTGGAGCTTATCAGAGAAGACATTTATGTTTATAAAGCTGGTTTGATCCCCTAAGCCATATTTAATCGCTGGTTTAACTACAAGTTTGGATTCAGACTTAAATATAAAATGCAGCTAATTGAAAATGAAATTACTTCCAATCTTCCATGGGAGAATTGATGCTCTATGTGTGCCTAAAACTTTTATGGATAATGCTATGACTTTATTTTAGAGTTACAGTCTGAAGTAGTTCATTGTAAAATTACAGGATAGCTATGTTATAATGATCTGTTTTTAATGGTCATTGGAACTCTTGATGATGGGAATATCATTACTGAAAGACTGCACTGTTATTTCAGTATGTGATTCAGGATCCTGGAATGGCATTGTTTAAATGTAACATTATGTTATTGTCCCTTGTTGTTTCTTTTGTGATTCACAAAACTTTTAAGCATTTTTACTGCCCTTCTAAAATAAATTTGAATAATGTATTTTGATTATCTACCCTGAACTTAATGCCCTTTTGCTGTAGTCATATGCATAACCCATTGGATGTATATCTGACAAAACAATAAGTCTGTGTCATAGCAAAATTTGTCCTAAATTTTGGAAGAACCCTCAGGTTTGATATCTATTTTTCTGACTCCTTTAACATTCCCTTAGAATTGGTTTGCATGGCCTTTTTTAAATTTTATTGCTATAAAAATAGCAGATCATACTAGCAATTCTCCATTTCCCTCAGTTCCGTGGAACCTCTGTCATTCTGCAGCCTCCCTAGTTCACATTTTTGATAGAAAATGTCCTCATGAGAGAAGAATCTTCATCCTATCTTCCCTTGGGATTTAATTGGGACAAGGGAAGCTGGCAGCGTTGTGGACCACTGGATAAATGATCATACACTGAGAGATAAGATGCTTATAAGCATCCCTTTGTCACTTTGTAAGGTCAGTGCAAGAATCCTAAGGCGTACTCAAGAGGATCTCATCAACATTTCTTCTCCTTTAAAAAAAAAAGATTTTTCCTTATCAGATTGAACAATTATCATTGAAGATCATACATAGCAGAAAATATTTCCTCAATATCATTTCAGGTTCAAAAATTTCTGAATATTTGTTGTGGAGAAATAGTCATAGAAGAGGGGTGTCAAATTCACAGCGTCATGGCAGTGTCACATGACATAGCATGACTTTTTTCCCCTTCGCTAAATCGGGCAGGGGAGGGGCCAGTATGTGATGCATCCGGCCGATGGGCCACGAGTTTGACAGCCCTGTCATAGAAGATTACTCTTCTTTGTAGACTTCCAAGAAGTGTCTGTAGAAAACAGTGGTAGTTAGATGGAACTTTCAACTGATCCCGCAGGGCTTTTTATGTGAAGGAAAAGATATCTTTTTTTAAAAAAATGTAAATTAAGACTACCCATATTTCTAAAAATGCGGGGGGGGGGGGAAGATGAACCAAATCAAAACATATCCTAGTGATGGTTTATATTTACCTTTGCATTTTATATATTGATCATAGACCTTAATGCATGTGTGAACTTGCGTAGGGCAGCATATTTCATTAATATTTGGAATGAAATTAGAATCAACATATTATTCATCTTGTTTCGGAAGCTGAGTGCTGAAAAACTATTTTCCAGAAGAGGTACTAAAGAGAAAGATAGTGGGATCATTAGTGTCACTTGATTTTAAAACCTTATATTTTCTGTGAGTTTTCATTCAAGAATCTTCTTGTGATTGTTTTTGTTCAACTGTTTCATCTGTGACATCTGAGGAGACATCTTCTGCTGCCCCCTCTTAAATGTGCTCTGCTCATTTGGCTAGGAAGACTGAATGGATCCAAAAACCATATGCCACTTTGGCTGTCCCCCTCCTCCCAATTTTATCTTGCAACCAGTTTGTAGAATCATTTCAAGTTATTCAGGCAATATTGATGGTCTGTGGAATGTATTTTAAGAAACACTGTAGGAGAACCATTGGCTGAGAAACACCCAGTAGTACAAGAGGAAGCTTCAGGTGGTAACTGATGGCGTGGGTGCCGTGAAAAATGGGGCAGGATAAATAGAAACAAAGGGGGCTTCAAATGAAATGTTCGTAAAAAATGAAATTGTTCGTATCACTGATGAAAAAAAACATTTTTTGCAGCTCCTTGAGATGTGTATGAAGAACTGTGGGTCAAGTTTCCAGTCTCTGGTAGTGAAACGAGATTTTTGCAAAGATAGGCTAGTAAAGCTGCTGAATCCAAAGTTTAATTTACCAGTGGATTTGCAGGAGAAAATTTTGATCTTTATCATGGTAAGCTTTCCCCCCCTCCTTATTTCCTTTTTGCTCCCTTGATGAAATAAATGTGATCAGTGTTTCATGATAGCTGTACTGTGGAGCCTGGAAAGGGAGTGTGTGAAGCCAGTTTCCTTTTCTTCTCTTTAAAGCTCTGTATGGAGAACAGAAAGTGAAGAGAAGGATAGAGAATCTGTTGGCCTGGTTTTCAAATGATTCCTTTGTAGTTGCATAAGCTTCCCTGTCTGCTCATACTGAAAAACCATAGGGCAATCATTCTGTATTTTTTCTGCTCTTAGTAAAAAAATTACTTTCCCAGTCAGCAAATAAAAGAAGTGTTTCTGATGGGAAAGTGGGAGTTTTTCTTCACTGTTAATTATCATGGGATCATACTGAATCATAAATCCACTTCTACATCTGAGTGGGCCAAAACAGACCCTTCATGTCCTGTTTTAGTCTTCAGATTCCAAAAGCCAGTAGTAATGGGTATTATGGAGGTTTTATACCTTTAGGTATAATTTTATACCTTTAGGTATAAAAGTTTTAGCCGGTAGTAATGGGTTATGGACGTTTTATACATTAGTAAGCAAACTGATGCTTCTGGATGTTTTGGAACATCCAGAAGCATCAGTTTGCTTACCTAAGATATAAAATTTACATTTTCGCAAAACCATTTCAGTAGGTAGAGGAGTCGTTCTGTTTACCAACTCTGAGAAATACTTGTATCAAACATCCACTAAGAATCAGAGATTAGAATATCATTTTATTCTTAGATGGCTAGTAAAGCTGGAAAGATCTGTGAAAGTAAGAAATAAAGTCAGCCTTACCTTCACAGAACTTTCCAGCTTTACTAGCCATCAAGAATAAAATATGCTAATCTTTGATCCTTAAGATCGGTAAATGGTTGACACCACTATTCTGAGAGTTGCTAAAGACTGTCCTATTTATTGAAATGGTTTGTGACAGCGCTTCCATGAGATAAAAAATCAAAATTTAGCACATCCTTTTATACAACTAGTAATTCCCCTCCCCCCTCATGATGTTGAAAGCTAACCTATCACATAGAGGAAAGAACATTCACAAGTTTGCTGAATATGAGAAACATCAGCTTTGAGAAGAACAAAAGAAGGATAGAAGGCTCCATCAATTCTATTGGACTGCCCTTGCTGTCTGCGGTTATGGAATGACATTTTGCCTCTCAACAGAGGCATTTTATAAAGACTATAGTTCTTTTTGCATTACAAGTCAGTTTAATGGATGACCTCTAGTGTAGTGTAAGAATCAGGAAAACATCTGCAGAATGTGTAGTTTTATAACCTCCTCTCTTTGGCAATCCCTTTTTAAAGTTAAACCTTGCCTTTTTGTGTATGTTTTCCAAAGCAGGGGTCAGCAATTTATGGCCTGTGGGATGGATGCGGTCTGCCACCTGAAATAATCCAGCTATAGCCCCAAAAATAAGTACTTGGCCCACAAAAGAGAGGGAGAAAATGAAAGGCTCTTTTTCGAGCCCTTGTCACCTTCATGGGTGACCATTTTGATGACAGCTTCACTAGTCATCTCTGCAGCAGTAACATAGCAAGTCCCCTGTCCAGTTCCAATTGTGTGGTAAGGGGGAGAAAATGACAACGACATGGCCTTTGGCTCTATGTGGGAAAAGTAGAATCCCTGTTTTGAAGTATCCATTTTGAGAAATTTAAGAGATCATCATTTAGTTTGGTCAATTTTTTTTCTCTGAACCTTTGTTTTGGTGTTAATGCATAGACATCTCTTAATGTTTTTAAAATGGTTCCATTGCAATACCAAGGAATCGCTTTGCTCCATCTTGGAGCATGTACTGATTTGGCAAGATAGGAACGGAGAATTTGATGCATTAGGTTCCTTTCTGATATAGCCAAATGCCTCTGAAAATCTTTTGAAGAAATAGCTGTTATCCAGTTTTTGGCCAAAATGGCAGTTATCAGGTTTTGAAGATTCAGGAACTGTAATCTTTTTCACAAACAGACCTGGGCCAAGGGGTTTCAGAATGCTGTGGATGTGAGTGAAGTCAAGGAGGTTTATCTGGAGCTTCTCAAGAAAGGAATTGAATTTCCATCCTCAGAAATCAACAGGAGAAGCACTAAGGTAAGTAAATGCTTCGTTGGGAGCTGCTGATTTGAAACAGGCTCTGCAAGTTGCAAAGATTGGCACGTGCAGAGAAGGTGTGTTAATTAACTCAATAACCTATATTTGGCACAGTGATTTCCTTTGCTTATGAAAACAGTCATATGTTTCTGTCTTGGAGCTTTTAAAAAAAATCTAAGAGTAGGAGGAATAGTTTAAAACTATTTCTTAAACAGGAAATGTAGAGGTTAAATCTGCCCACAGAATCCTAGTAACCCAGGTTTCTTCCTCAGGATAAAGGAAATTAAGTGTCTGGATTACCCTGAAGGCTTTGCAAAATTCCACAAAGATGTAAACAAAACTGAACACTTGCACAGAAAACATAAGATATCTTTTGAATTCAGAAAATGAGTTTAAATAATTTTATTATTATTATTTTCAATTTATGCCTTAAAAGTACAGGGAATTTTACTTTCCATAAATCATAATGATAGGTATACAGGTAGGCCTTGATTAGTTAATGAATGCCACAGAATGGTTGCTTTATTCAAATTTGCAGTCTTCAAAGTGATATTTCCATGGAAAATATGGTATTTGGTTCCAGCTTGACCAAAGTTGGCAATGAAAACTTTTAAGCATAGTGTTTATTATGTATATTAATGAAATATTACAATAAAAGTAAAACATAATCTTGGCAACTTTAAGATGTCTTGGAATTCTGTGAGTTGAAGTTCAGACATCTTAAAGTTGCTAAGGTTGAGAAACACTGCACTAAAGAATAAAAGAATATGCTTTTAATTTAAATTTATGGTTAAGAAAGTCACAGAGTAGTTATAGATAGCCAAAAAAATCTACTGTAGATTTAGCATTGCTATAATCACATTCATGCTATTTACTTACATCAGACAGTTGCTCTAATATAACTTGAACATTTTTTGATTTTGTACTTTTTTTCTGATGGAATCTTTCTTTTATCCATTTTGCCCATCTACCGGTAAAGCTGCATGTCAAGTCTCAATTCTGCATTTGCTAACTTTGCATTAACTAAGTTCTGGATCACATTAAATGCAAGCTAGTAACAATTTACAATTTGTACTAATTGCATTAAATGAAATATTCCATTATTTTAACTCACCCTAACTGCAGCCTTCCTGTATGCTCACACTTTAAGCTACCTTAGTGAACAGTATTCACTTTATAACAGGACTGTTGTTAATTTTTTCATTGCAAGTACTACATATTTTTCAACCTAACCTTGAAATTTATCGATGATAAACTTTACATGAGTCTGCTACGGTATTATTTAGTTACTGTTGGGACTTAGAAAGACCAAATAATGGATCAGTACTAGAGATCAGTTGATTTCTGATGGTTGTTTAAAGACATCAAGAGATTGCATTTTAAATATGATTTATCTATAATGGTTGCTAAACGACTGATCATAAATTGAGATCTATCTGTATGTTAAGTCTTATAACTGAGGGGAAAACATCAGCTAAGACTCTTGCCATTGAATTTAGGGATAAAGTAAGAATTAAACTGTGATTGACAGCTTAAAATCATTCTAAATATATTTGCATGTGCATACCAACATAAATATGTTGGATAAAAGTGTGGCCCCTTTGAAGTACCTCCTAGGTTTAAATGTTGAAAATTTCCTATTTATATCCACAGCCTTTGTCTACAAGGATATCTTGTATATATTCCTCCCAGAAGTGCCTTTCAAAACCCCTCTCCCCAGCTACAGTAGTAACACTGATTCCTGAGCAGGTATGGCTTGTTCCTTCAAATGTTTTACAAATTAAGTCTCATCATCCTAAAACTCTCAGTTAGATTTGAACAAGAGTGTAGGTTTGTAGTTTATCACTTACTATCTTATCAATAGATTTTAATTGATAGGTATCTGAGCTAGGTGGAGACAGGCTACCCCAGCCTAGCTGGAGAAGTGAGCCTGAATTTTCAATTTGAGAAGATAAGGAACATACTTCTCCTTATAAGCCAATAAGGAATGTCCAGATATAAATGTTGATTAAAAGAAAAGAGCACAGACCACAACAGGCCTTCCATTTATTTTTAATTGAACCTTATGCTTTTGGACAGGTTGGAAAGCTCTACAGTGAACTGGACATGGTAAAAATGAATGTCAGAGTCATGTCAGCAATATTGAAAGAAAATGTTCCTGGAGCAGAAAACCCAGATGATATGGCACTTCTACAGGTAGTATAACACTGGTTTGGGGTTGGGTTTTTTTTTGTTATTGTTGTTTCTGTTTTGTGCTGGAAGTAAATACTGTACTTTCTGCACTACCGTCAAGCAGAGGAGTCATTATACAGCAGGGGCCCCTAACCCCTGGGCTGCGGCCCACTACTAGCAGCCCACTACCGGGCTGCAGGAGAAGAGCATGCATGAAGCTCCAGTTGCAAACACATGTGTGTGCGCAAAGTTCCACTTGTGAGCATGTCTGTGAAGCTCTGTTCGCATGAATGGAGGACACTTGCGCTCATGCATGAAGCTCCATTCACTCAAGTGGAGCTTTGGGTGCAAGCACCCTCTGCTCACACAATTAGAGCTTCTCATGCTCACACAAGTGCCTTCCGCTTAAGTGCCCTCCATTCATACGAGTGTAGCTTTGCATGCGAGCCCAAATGCCTGCTATTCATGCGAATGGAGCTTTGGGCATGAGCACAAGCACCCTCCACTCACACACAAACTCCATTTGCGTGAGTGAAGGACATGTGCGCCTGCCACTTACACGCCCTCCACCACCATTCCCAAGCTGGGCCAGGCCACCAAGCTAGAAAGGTAACCGAATTGTAAAATATATGATTATTAGTGTTAGTAAGAAAATTGTAATATATATAATTATTATTGGATACATGATTATTAGCAACAGAATTGTAATATATATGATTATTAGTAACAATGTCGAAACATTGGAAAAAGAAACATGTAAATTGTGAGTTAAAGTTTGGAAACTGGAATAAAAATATTAAAATAGTGTAGAAAGGTTGGGGACCACTGTTATACAGAAGTTTAGTAAGTGGCAAAAATATGGACAGCATATCACAAGTAAGAAATGCTCCAAGCTCAGCTGACTTTGACAATTCCTCAGTTGCTCCCTGAATTCCCCAGAATGTGGATTTTATGGTGAAGAAGTATTCTGGGCATAGTGAGATATCCTTTCATCCAACTCTTTTCTTAGTAATAAAAGCACTAGTCTGCCAAACACAAGACTCCAAAATATATGGAGCATGAATGGAAGTCACAAGGAGCGGGCAAAATTTGATCTTTCAAAATCGTAGCAACTATTTAGGTTCTGTCCACTTTAAAAATGGCTCTTTGTTTTACATTATTTCTAATATAGGTGTAGCCCTTGACTTACAACCACATCTGAAACCAAAAATTAAGTTGCTAAGCAATGCAGTTGTTAAGTGAGTTGTGCCATATTTTACAACCTTTTTTGCCACTGTCATTAAGTGAATCACATTGTTATTAGGTGAATCTGCCTTCCGCCCTTGATTTTGCTTGTTGGAAGTTCCCTTTATAGGTTGCAGATGGTGATTACAAGACCCAGGGATACTGCAACTGTCATAAATACATACCAGTTACCAGGGGCCTGAATTTTGATCACATGGTTTAATTTAGCAGTTAAGGCTAGAAACCGAGAATCTCTGAATTCTAGTCCTGCCTTAGCCATGAAAGCTGATTGAGTGGCTTTGGACCCCTCAATCTGTCTAAGCACAACTAACCTCACAGGGTTGTTATTGTGAGGAAAATAGGAGGAGAAAAGTGTGTTGGATAAGCTTGCCACCTTGAATTATTTAAATATAATAAAGGAATATAAACATAATAAATGACTGCAGGGACACTGCAACAGTCATAAGTTACTTTTTCAATGCCACTTTTAACTTTGAACAGTCATTAAACAAATGGCCATCAGTCGAGGACTTTTTATAAGCATTTGTAGCTGGCATATGCCACCATTTTTCCATAGCGACAAGATTCCCTCAATTGCCATGTCTCAAAGGCTCCATGGTAACCCTGGCTGAGGAAAAGATGGGGCAGTGCTGCTAGAAACAAAGTATCTGGGACACTGATTGTCTCGTATACCCCCACCCCTCTTTATATATTCTTTTAAATTATACTCTCTTATTCTTTCAAGTATCTTTCTTTGTGAATTGTGAAAAGCAACCTATTATTCCACAAAGTCTGGTCTGATCTCTTGCAGAAAATTGGGCCGAAAACTACAAGTTACCTATCTAGCTCTGATTTGTAGCATGAAAAATATTTTCCCTTTCCTCCCGTCTCTTTTGATAGTTTAAAAAGTGGATTTGTATGACATTACTTTATGACTTCAAATAATGAGATGAGGTATTTAGTAAATAAGGGCAGAGATTACCTCATACTGTAAAATGGTAGATCTGTAATCAGATAATATTACCATTCAAAACTGCTGTGGAAATATCAGCTCATGAAGAAACAGGAGTTAGACTAGGGAGCAATATGTCTTCTTGCTTGTTTTTAATATGTCATGATATTCTGCATTCTGCAACAGAACCTAATTAATCTTTAAATATCATAAGATTCTGTAGCATGACTGTCCCTCTGGGGCCTTTATGATACTGCATATGTGGTAGTCCTCCAGTGATTTCTTGATCACTGTTTTTATGAACAGTATAGTGATCACTATATTTCTATATTTGTGTCCTTTGTGCTACAGTTGACTTTCTCTAGCTAAGGTCTAAGCATGCAATTCTGTGCATGCTTATTTGGGGATGCCTATATATCTCTGTGTACAATGGGATTTTATTCCCTGTATCTCAGTGAGAAGCAAGATGTTATCCCTATGCAGAAATGTCCAGAATGGCAGAATACAAAAAAAAAGATGAAAATGTTAAGTGAACATTAAAATAACATTGAACCCTTCAGAAGCAGAGTAGTCACATTTATTCTGTGACAAAGCTTCAAGGTAGAGTCTTCAAAGTATGCAACAACATTCAGTGTTCTGCTTATTTTCCACATCCATTTAAAAAATAAACAAAAATTTTAATGCATTTCTTTCCACAACTGGAAAAATTAAGATCATGTTGCAACAATAATTTAGAGTCCAGTGGATCTTCAGCTTATTTTTTTCTTATGGGGCCTCTGGCTTTCCAAAAGTAGTTTTTACTACTAGAATTCTTTTTCTTCACAAGGAAATATGTACAATCCTACAGGCACTGAGGGAACCTTTTTAGGGACTATAAGATTGCATGCTAAAACCTCTTACGTTTGTTTCTTGATGTCTGATGCTTCCTGCTGTGGTGGTTCTATGTTTTCTTTCTCCCACATCTTTTCTGAAGAAAAGTAGTACATGCTTGAGTGAATGGAAGCTGTATTTTGTAAAATAAACATAGGAAGTTTTTTTTTAAAATAATAAACATTGCAAATGATATAGGAAAGATGTGAAAATTCAGTTTCCTTCACAGAAGCCTGTTTTCTCTAAAGGCAATGGTAACCACTTATTTTAGATAAAGATTTTTCAATTCTGTCATAATAATCATTGGATGCAAGAAAGGGTAATGAAAGGAATAAAGTGGTTAGAGCAATTTCTTTTCGTACTTTAATCAATTTCACTGAAGAGAAAAGTAAGCCAATTGGGGTGTTACCTTCAAGTTTTCCAAAAATATGCATGATGAGGAAAATGATAGTTATATCTGGCTTTCCTGTAATCTTACAATTTGAGGCTAGCTATCTAGCGGTCTTGATTCCTGAAACAATGTGTATCTGTGCACACAAACAACTATTCTAGATAAGTATTCAACCTCCATGTAACAAAATCTATCAAAAATACACTGATTGGAAAGTTAAAAAGTCTCTGTTCTAAGACCTGACTCATACAAATGTTAATTTTAAAAAGCAAAAAGTACAAACCTTGGTTTTCTAAACAAGCAACTGTTTACATCCATATCAATCTATATTTTGAATTTATTGTTAAGGCTCTCTCCCCTAAACATAAGCTGGCTGTAACTAGAATTTGGAAGTCACACTTACATCCAATTGATTTATGACTTGTATAATGACAAAACACATAGCAGTTGGATTCTAAGCATAAAACAAACAGTAGTATAGCTTAGCATTATGTATGAACCAAACCTGTGTCTAAGTATTATGGTCCCTCTCATGTCTCAGAGAGAAATTTATAAAATGGAACACAGTTTTTATTAAATGTATGTTTAAAAGTGCATACCAACATTTTCGGTGATATATGAAACATTCTAAATCCATTCCTGCATGAATATCTCTTTAAAAATTCAGATATAAACCCTTCCTTAAGGAACCATAGTGGCACAGTGGTTAGATTGTAGTATTGGAGGCTAATTGTGCCCACTGCTAGGAGTTCAATCCTGACCAGCTCAAGGTTGACTCAGCCTTCCATTTTTTCAAGGTCAATAAAATGAGGACACAGATTGTTGGGGGAAATAGGCTGACTTTGTAAACCACTTAAGAATAAAACCTTTCTTGCATCAGACTGGCAGCAGCGGCGTGGGGGGAGAGGATGTTTCACATGAGCATCCTAAATCCCACATGTGCACATACTTGCCCGCCACTTGTGCGGTCTGGTTCCCAATGGATCTGCAACCCTGGGGTTGGGGGCCCCTGGTTTAGAGAGTGTTGTAAAACACAATGAAGCTGTATGTAAGTCTAAGTGTTATTGCTATTGCTTCCATGTTCTTTGGTGCTGCATCCTTCATAACGCTACCTAAAGCATTTGTTGTATGGCTACAGTCACCAAAAGGGAGGCCTGTGGCCATTTCTAAAACGTTTTTTTAGTACGTCAGTTTTAGAAATGTGACATGTTTCCTCCATAAAACAAAAGATGATGAGTGGGGAGGATTAATGAATTAAATGACATGTTTTTTAATGCCATGTGGACATGTTCTTTTGATGTTTTCAATATTTTCAGCATCTCTTATTTTTGCTATTCAAATGCAAATAGTATATCCTTTTTCTCCCTTGATAGAAGCTCTACAAAACAAGTCGGGCAATGCAAGATAGAATTATGGAATTGCTGGCAACTGTGGAGAATGAAGACGTGATTACCGAACTCATACAATTGAATGAAAATCTAAATAATGTCTTATTGGGACATGAAAGGTATTACTTACTGTTATTAATGTTATATCTGTAGTCTGTACTAACAAATCATTGTGCCTTTCTTCACTTAGTTACTCTCTCCTTCTACCCAACAAAGAGGTGAAGGAACTCTGGATCTTTAGTTAGGAACAGTTCATAGAAATAATAAATGAATAGGTTATGTTCTTTGTATTAGACAAGTATGAAGCTTAATAACTGGAGTTATGGAGTATAAAATAAACTTCAATCTTTATTAAGAAGCATATCACAAGGGAGAAACAAACATGGCTCCTTACCAAAAGTTCAAATATCTATAAATAGGTTAAACTGTAATACTATTTCCTTTGCTGAATTGCTTGTAAAAATTACTATAAAATAACATCATCTGTAACTATAACATAATGTTTAGAGGTTGTAAGATGAATCAGATACACATTTGGTACAAAAATTGTAAACTCATTTAGTCAAGCCAAGGGTTGACCACAGATATAACTGTGAAGACCTTCCTTTGTTATACTATTATGGAAGACTGGAATAGGATGTTAAGTACTATTTTGTATCATATTAAAAGTACTATATCAATAAAAATTGCCATACCCTTCCTCCACCTATCAGAATAGATGTAAATACTAGAACAGTGGTGGCGAACCTATGGCATGTGTGCCAGAGGTGTCACTCAGAGCCCTCTCTATGGGCACGCGCTCCGTCGCCCCAGCTCAGCTCCACTGTGTTTCTCTGTGGAATTTCTCGCTGTTATTTGCAGGGAAACAGAAGTTTCCCTGCAAACAACGAAACAGAAACTCACGAAGGAAAAATATTGCGCCTCTTGCAGAGCTACCAGTGTTGGGATGCCCTGCCTCCCTCCAGCCAGCT
Source organism: Myanophis thanlyinensis (assembly GCA_017656035.1). Classification (NCBI taxonomy): domain Eukaryota; kingdom Metazoa; phylum Chordata; class Lepidosauria; order Squamata; family Homalopsidae; genus Myanophis; species Myanophis thanlyinensis. The sequence continues at coordinate 136 of JAEANM010007916.1, read as the reverse complement.
CTGGAGGTGAGTCTCTGGCACGCATGAGTGTGTGCATGTGCTCATGCCTCCCGATTTGGCGACTCGATCCCAAAAAGATTCGCCATCACTTTACTAGAAGATTGTGAAATGACTTTTATTTTATTTTATTTTATTT